>JAFLJL010003204.1:12500-23208 GCA_018398815.1 Conus ventricosus | reverse complement strand
CTCCGTTTTTACATACATCTAGAAGATGACATCTCACAATTTCCCCCACACATCCTCTCCTCTCTTCCTCCTCTCACAAGGGGCGTTTATTCTCCCTGTTCATTAGACCTCAAGTGGTCCGGAAGAAACCCATTCGGACGAGTAGCTTACACTTAGCGCACGTACAAAAGTACGATATCAGCACGTACATCTGGCTTATATAACTGAATCGGACATGACTGTGTGAATGAAGAAACTGTATCTTTCGAAGGGAAAGGGAAAGAGTTGTTTGTTAGCCCCCCCCCCCCCCCCCCCCTAAACGCGCGCGCACACAACACACACACACACACACACCCCACACACACACAAAACACACACACACCTTCCATCTCTCGGATCCCAGGATTTTGAAATGGGGCCTACTTTTTGCTATAGCCTATGTATTTTTTTTTCATTCTTGCGTAATAGTGACGTTTATATTAGGAAAAAAGACATCCCTCCCCTAGGGCCTCCGCAATGAGATTTTATTATTTTATTTCACTTCAAACATAATCATCATACTCCAATATACTTCAAAACACTCAGTGAACATACATACAGCGTTCAGGCTAGGACGTGCGAATCAGTTGAAGATATTCTCACGTACACAATATGACTAAACTAAAGTAGAAGACATCTCTGTACATCTTTAAATCACAGCAGAGAGAGCACTGAACTAGTCCCATAGCCTGGTGACTATGAGAGAGCACTGAACTAGTCCCAGAGCCTGGTGACTATGAGAGCACTGAACTAGTCCCATAGCCTGGTGACTATGAGAGCACTGAACTAGTCCCATAGCCTGGTGAATATGAGAGAGAGCACTGAACTAGTCCCATAGCCTGGTGACTATGAGAGAGCACTGAACTATTAGTACGCGCTCACCGTGTGTCTGGCAAGACACCATAGAAGATGAAGCCAAGCCGTCTGCTTTCGCCGCTGTTACATCCCCTGACCGGAAACACGCACCCATTTCCTACAGACGGAACAAACGCTCTAAAATGTGACTATAGGCGCCTCCTGCGCTGAAGATGGAATAAACACTACCAGAACGGTGAAAACTAGTGTAAAAAAAAAAATTATAACGCGCAACTTAAACTGTACTTCATGCCAATTAAACATGATTTAAAAAAATGTGTTTATAATACCTCCGCCGAACAACGTGGACGAACGAATCACAAGACAAAACACGACGCGTTTCGACCTCTTAGGTCTTCTTCAGGCAAGATAAAGCAACACCCAGGAAACTACTAAGAGTTGCCAGTTCTCTGGGGAGAAGGGAGATGAAATTCTGTCAGTTCACCACAGTCGTTAGATATGGAACCTTAACCTTCAACAACATTGTAAAAAAGTAATTATAATGACTCCACCGAACAACGTGGACGAACGAATCACAAGACAAAACACGACGCGTTTCGACCTCTCAGGTCTTCTTCAGGCAAGATAAAGCAACACCCAGGAAACTACTAAGAGTTGCCAGTTCTCTGTTGCGGCCGAATTAAACAGCAAACAAAAACAAACGAATGAACAAATGAGAACGGGGGCCGATAGCTCAGTTGGTAGAGCGCCGGACTCGTGATCCTGGGGTTGCGGGTTCGAATTTCGGTATAGGGGGATTTTTCCCTCGGAGTTAACATTGGTTCTGACTCCATTCCCCATATAGTCCTTCGAATGAGACTATAAACCGAGGTTCCGTGTGTGAACGCACGCATAACATCTTGCACATACGTAAAATCCCATCACCAACTTTCGGAAGAGAAGGCCAGTTTGGCCGTTGGTATGGATGACACGCGACACATAGCATGCACCTTCCCCGAAGATGGAGTATGGCTGCCTTAATGGCGGGATAAAAAAGGGTCATACACACAAAACTCCACTGCCTGGCTATACAGGGAGTGTCCGCAGGAGTATCAGCCTGCGTACGCAGAAAGAAAAGAAAAACAAATGAGAACCGTGCTCCAGCTTGGAAAATCACTTACAGTCTGCTCCGGCTTGTGAAAACAGATTTATTTAGTACTGTTCTTGTTCAGCTCGCTCTGATTCTTGGTCTGTATGATTTTTGGTCTGTACATCATATCACACAGCAAAGGGTACGCTTCGCTCTGTTTGGCCAAGGAACACAGCACACACATATTATTCTTATGCCATACCAGCCGAGCAAGGAACAAAGGTCTTAGTCATATCAACTTGGCTGCATGTGTTAAGGTTATTTGTATTGAGTTCGTGGTATTTTTTGTCGCTTTTGTTTTCAGTTTGGAGTGTGGAGACTGGAAGTGCAGCCGCATAATTATTAGGGAGCATGACACTGTTCAGATGACGACATGGTTCATCCGCGGTAGGTCTGTTAGAAGAATGCCATCTGCTCTTTCCAGGGAATACTGCGCTACCACATCCCTGTTGGCTCCTTTCTGGAACGATGAGGACACTATGTTCTCCTCTGATCAAAGTTTCATCTACACCACCACCCTCCCTCCCGCCTCTCCGTTTTACATACATCTAGAAGATGAAATCTCACAATTTCCCCCACACATCCTCTCCTCTCTTCCTCCTCTCACAAGGGGCGTTTATTCTCCCTGTTCATTAGACCTCAAGTGGTCCGGAAGAAACCCATTCGGACGAGTAGCTTACACTTAGCGCACGTACAAAAGTACGATATCAGCACGTACATCTGGCTTATATAACTGAATCGGACATGACTGTATGAATGAAGAAACTGTATCTTTCGAAGGGAAAGGGAAAGAGTTGTTTGTTAGCCCCCTCCCCCCCCCCCCCCTAAATGCGCGCACACACACACACACACACACACACACACACACACACACACACACACACACACACACACACACACACACCTTCCATCTCTCGGATCCTAGGATTTTGGAATGGGGCCTACTTTTGCTATAGCCTATGTATTTTTTTTTCATTCTTGCGTAATAGTGACGTTTATATTAGGAAAAAAGACATCCCTCCCCTAGGGCCTCCGCAATGAGATTTTATTATTTTATTTCACTTCAAACATAATCATCATACTCCAATATACTTCAAAACACTCAGTGAACATACATACAGCGTTCAGGCTAGGACGTGCGAATCAGTTGAAGATATTCTCACGTACACAATATGACTAAACTAAAGTAGAAGACATCTCTGTACATCTTTAAATCACAGCAGTGAGAGCACTGAACTAGTCCCATAGCCTGGTGACTATGAGAGAGCACTGAACTAGTCCCAGAGCCTGGTGACTATGAGAGCACTGAACTAGTCCCATAGCCTGGTGACTATGAGAGCACTGAACTAGTCCCATAGCCTGGTGAATATGAGAGAGAGCACTGAACTAGTCCCATAGCCTGGTGACTATGAGAGAGCACTGAACTATTAGTACGCGCTCACCGTGTGTCTGGCAAGACACCATAGAAGATGAAGCCAAGCCGTCTGCTTTCGCCGCTGTTACATCCCCTGACCGGAAACACGCACCCATTTCCTACAGGCGGAACAAACGCTCTAAAATGTGACTACAGGCGCCTCCTGCGCTGAAGATGGAATAAACACTACCAGAACGGTGAAAACTAGTGTAAAAAAAAAAAAATTATAACGCGCAACTTAAACTGTACTTCTGCCAATTAAACATGATTTAAAAAAATGTGTTTATAATACCTCCGCCGAACAACGTGGACGAACGAATCACAAGACAAAACACGACGCGTTTCGACCTCTTAGGTCTTCTTCAGACAAGATAAACTGCACTCTGGACATGAAAATGAAAACAACGAGCAATCACTTATCTCTCTCAAATTTGGCGCAAAGATGAGCACCAGGTAAACATAACCAAGCTTCAACAGAAATTCACTTCAGAACCAGATAACCAAGCTTCAACAGAAATTCACTTCAGAACCAGATAACCAAAATTCAACAGAAATTCACTTCAGAACCAGATAACCAAAATTCAACAGAAATTCACTTCAGAACCAGATAACCAAGCTTCAACAGAAATTCACTTCAGAACCAGATAACCAAACTTCAACAGAAAATTGCTTCAGAATCAGATAACCAAACTTCAACAGAAATTTACCTCAGAACCAGATAACCAAGCTTCAACAGAAGTTTACTTCAGAACCAGATAACCAAGCTTCAACAGAAATTCACTTCAGAACCAGTTAACCAAGCTTCAACAGAAATTCACTTCAGAACCAGATAACCAAGCTTCAACAGAAATTCACTTCAGAACCAGATAACCAAGCTTCAACAGAAGTTTACTTCAGAACCAGATAACCAAGCTTCAACAGAAATTTACTTCAGAACCAGATAACCAAGCTTCAACAGAAATCCATTTCAGAACGAGACATTCCTTTTACTAATGAATAAATTGTGTGGTTTCTGTATAGCAATTTCAGCGCCTTCCACTTTTGGTAACGATGATTTTAGACTCTCCATATGCACACTGAGAAAAGGATACAATGACTAGAGACTGGACGGTCTTTGGAGCATGCAACGGTTTGCCATAAATTGAAAACGATGTTTGAAAACCACACGTGAAATATTCCTAGGACAAGACAAAATTCTCAAGCAAGGCGTTAATTTTATATGTACGTACTTTTATCAATCAATTATTTCGGACAGAAACAGAAAAGAGGACATAGGAAAGTATGAACTGTGCTCAGAGCAAAGAGCCTCACTATTTGTGGTAAAAGTAAAAGAAAAATCTTCCTTCTCCTCCCCTTCATCATCATCATCATCATCATCATCATCATCATCATCATCATCATCATCATCATCATCATTTTCCTCTCCTCCTCGTCATCATCATCATTTTCCTCCTCCTCCTCCTCGTCATCATATCATCATCATCATCATCATCATCATCATCATCATCATCATCATCATCATTTTCCTCCTCCTCCTCGTCATCATCATCATTTTCCTCCTCCTCCTCCTCGTCATCATCATCATCATCATCATCATCATCATCATCATCATCATCATCATCGTCGTCGTCGTCGTCGTCGTCGTCGTCGTCGTCATCATCGTCGTCGTTGTCGTTGTCGTCGTCGTCGTCGTCATCATCGTCGTCGTTGTCGTCGTCGTCATCATCATCATCACCATCATCATCATCATGACGTCAATGATAGTGCAGTTACAGATGCCCCATCTGCCCTCCGCTAGAGCGCCATCGGCACCACGTTCAGAAATGCCCTTAGTTCTCCCTACCAATCAGAAGACGTTTAGAAATGCCCTTAGTTCTCCTTACCAATCAGAAGACGTTCAGAAATGCCCTTAGTTCTCCCTACCAATCAAAAATGCCCTTAGTTCTCCTTACCAATCAGAAGACGTTCAGAAATGCCCTTTGTTCTCCCTACCATCAGAAGACGTTTAGAAATGCCCTTAGTTTTCCCTACCAATCAGAAGACGTTCAGAAATGCCCTTAGTTCTCCCTACCAGTCAGAAATGCCCTTAGTTCTCCTTACCAATCAGAAGACGTTCAGAAATGCCCTTAGTTCTCCCTACCAGTCAGAAGACGTGATCAGTTTTTGGTGTATGAAGGTTTAAAAAAGAAAGAAAGAAAGAAAGAAAGAAAGAAAGAAAAAACAGGCTTACTGTTATTCAAAAAAAATTCCTTTTTGACCTCTTATGACTGTGTGAATGACCTCTTACCCTCAGAGTCAATCTCTGTCTCTGTCTCTGCTTGTCTGTCTGTCTATCTGTCTGTCTCTCTCTTGTCTCTGTCTCTGTCTCTCTCTCTCTCTCTCTCTCTCTCTCTCTCTCTCTCTCTCTGTATCTCTCTGTCTCTGTCTGTCTGTCTGTCTGTCTTTCTCTCTCTCTCTCTCTCTCTCTCTCTCTCTCTCTCTCCTCTCTCTCTCTCTCTCTCTCTCTCTCTCTCCTGTCTGTCTGTTTGTCTGTCTGTCTGTCTGTCTGTCTGTCTCTCTCTCTTCTCTCTCTCGCAGGGGACATTACTAATGACATAATTCGTCCAATCCTGGTAACTCCCTTTCGATTAGTAAAAAAAAAGGCGTCTGTATTCTTTTGTTGTCATCCAACGACAGGCGCCAATATCTTGCCATGCGTCGTTGACCATTTGACAATTCATTTCTTTGGGTCGAATCCGTTCAGTCCATTTGATGGCTCTACTAGAATCTGAACAGGCGTGGACACAGAGTGAACACAGATGCAGTCCTTCAAGAACTAAGTCCTCTTCCAGCGCTAGTCTGGAGGGAAAGGAAGGCGATCAATTCTTTAATAAGTGCCTCTGTTGACATTTGCAGCCCGTTTTACATTAATTGATGGATCGTCTAATTGTCTACCTACGTCATAACACGACGACGAAAACAACTTAATAGCTTTTTGTCGATAATGACACACATGACAAGCCTTGTGTTTTCGATTTACAGTCTCGGAGGTTTAGCTTTTTAGTATGCATACTATTATATATAACAGGGGGAAAAAATCAAATATACAAATCGCATTTCTACGCAAGCACATGAAAAGTTCAAGGCCCATCATAAAAAAAGAAATGATGACAACTTGCTACTGAAAAATAAGTTAATGTACTATGTTGTTTGATGTATGTATACTATCCCAGTCTTTAAAAGGAAATCAGAACTACCAAACGAATGTGAATTTCTATACTCGTACATTTATTACAAGGACACTTCCATTACCAGGACCGGTGGGGTTAAAGTTTCAGCTTTGTTATTATGCTCGGCCACCCACTAAGTAGGATTTAAAGATGTCACCTCACAGACAAAAATAAAACAAAACAAAGGAGAGATAAAACAAAACAAAGCAAAGCAAGGCAAGGCAAGGCAAAGCAAAACAAAGCGAAGCAAAGCACAACAAACTAAAACGTAGGCCGTGTGTAAATCCTCATCCTGTCTCGACAAAAACGGCAACAAGCACACTGGAGCTGTTGACATAAGTTGATAAGATAATAATGATCAGTCTTCCAAACACATAAGACTACACCATCAACCAGTCCACTTTGTTGTTCTGTTTTTGTTTTTTTTTTTTTTCTAGAAAGAGACTGTCTTTTCTTCTGATCATTCTGATGTGCCCTGTTGAAACATAATTTTTACAATAGAACATTTTCAAGCCAATAGCTTTTGATACGATACTAAACGAACAGAACTATTCAGGGAATTACATGGAAAAATAGGTGGATATTACGAAGAAACAGCAGAGTGAATTTTCTAGAGGATGAAGGCTGAAATTGAAAAAAAAAATCATTTTCAAGACAAAGCAAACGTGATTATCAGGAACAGATTACTGATTACAAGCATGCAAAGCAATACTGAATGTAAACTTTTTTTTTTAGGGGAGGAGGGAGGGCGCGAGGGGGTGGGTGGGTGGGGGTGGAGGGTGACGCAAGGTGATAGTTCAAGATCACGTCAGCTCAGTATTGATGCCCAGGTTATTCCAGTTGTTCTGATGTTGCTGGGTGTGGCTGGCCATAGGGAAGCTGGAATGAGCGGCGTGGGAGGAATGGCATTGGCAGACAGACGTAAAGAGCATGCAATGCCAGGAATGGTTCCTGTGTCCATTAGGAAACCGCGTTTGTCATTTGTGTGGTGTGTGTGTGTGTGTGTGTGTGTGTGTGTGTGTGTGTGTGTGTGTGTGTGTGTGTGTGTGTGTGTGTGTGTGTTGTTTTAGGTTCACCAGTGTGTGTGTGTGTGTGTTTGTGTGTGTGTGTGTGGGGGGGGGGGGGTGTTTTAGGTTCACCAGTGTGTGTGTGTGTTTGTGTGTGTGTGTGTGTGCGTGCGTGCGTGCGTTTTTAAAAATTTATTTTTCTTTATAATTTTTTTCGTGTTCTCAGAGAGAGAGAGAGAGAGAGAGAGAGAGAGAGAGAGAGATTTCTGATTTTCAACACAGTTAAGATGTAATTTGTTTAATTGTTACAATTTCTGATTTTATTATTTTACTTATAAATGTTAAATGTTTCCCTCTTAACTTTCCTTTATGATTTTTATGTTATTCAGATGTTATTTGTATTATTTTCGTTTCTCATTAATTCATTAAGGTTTTTTAAATGTCAGTACAACACTATGTTAATCCGATAGTAAATGGTTTCAGTCAGTCAGTGCGTGCGTGTGTGAAATTTGTCATTACATTCATGTAAATTTCTGTCAGTTTCTGTTACTGTATTGGCATGGGAATGGTCATTCAGTGCTCTCTCATAGTCACCAGGCTATGGGACTAGTTCAGTGCTCTCATAGTCACCAGGCTATGGGACTAGTTCAGTGCTCTCTCATAGTCACCAGCTATGGGACTAGTTCAGTGCTCATGGTCACCAGGCTATGGGACTAGTTCAGTGCTCTTATAGTCACCAGGCTATGGGACTAGTTCAGTGCTCTCATAGTCACCAGGCTATGGGACTAGTTCAGTGCTCTCTCATAGTCACCAGGCTATGGGACTAGTTCAGTGCTCTCTCTCATAGTCACCAGGCTATGGGACTAGTTCAGTGCTCTCTCTCATAGTCACCAGGCTATGGGACTAGTTCAGTGCTCTCTCTCATAGTCACCAGGCTCTGGGACTAGTTCAGTGCTCTCTCATAGTCACCAGGCTATGGCACTAGTTCAGTGCTCTCTCTCATAGTCACCAGGCTATGGGACTAGTTCAGTGCTCTCTCTCATAGTCACCAGGCTATGGGACTAGTTCAGTGCAATCTCTCATAGTCACCAGGCTATGGGACTAGTTCAGTGCTCTCTCCATAGTCATCAGGCTATGGGACTAGCTCAGTGCTCTCTCTCATAGTCACCAGGCTATGGGACTGGTTCAGTGCTCTCTCTCATAGTCACCAGGCTATGGGACTAGTTTCAGTGCTCTCTCTCATAGTCACCAGGCTATGGACTAGTTCAGTGCTCTCATAGTCACCAGGCTATGGGACTAGTTCAGTGCTCTCTCTCATAGTCACCAGGCTATGGGACTGGTTCAGTGCTCTCTCTCATAGTCACCAGGCTATGGGACTAGTTCAGTGCTCTCTCTCATAGTCACCAGGCTATGGGACTAGTTCAGTGCTCTCATAGTCACCAGGCTATGGGACTAGTTCAGTGCTCTCTCTCATAGTCACCAGACTATGGGACTAGTTCAGTGCTCTCATAGTCACCAGGCTATGGGACTAGTTCACCGCTCTCTCTCATAGTCACCATGCTATGGGACTAGTTCAGTGTTCTCATAGTCACCAGGCTATGGGACTAGTTCACTGCTCTCTCTCATAGTCACCAGGCTATGGGACTAGTTCAGTGCTCTCATAGTCACCAGGCTATGGGACTAGTTCAGTGCTCTCTCTCATAGTCACCAGGCTATGGGACTAGTTCAGTGCTCTCATAGTCACCAGGCTATGGGACTAGTTCAGTGCTCTCATAGTCACCAGACTATGGGACTAGTTCAGTGCTCTCATAGTCACCTGGCTATGGGACTTTCACTTATAACCTTCGCACAGTTCACAGCCCATCTACCCCATCCCCTCCCCTTCCTCCCATCTGTCTGTGTGTATGCGTGTATGCGCGCGCGCGCGCGCGTGTGTGTGTATGTGTGTGTGGTGTGTGTGTGTGTGTGTGTGTATGTGTGTGTGTGTGTGTGTGTGTGTGGTGTGTGTGTGCGTGTGCGTGTGTGTGTGAGCGTGCGTTAGTTGTGTGTGTGTGTGTGTGTGTGTGTGTGTGTGTGTGTGTGTGTGGTGTGTGTGTGTGTGTGTGTCGTGTGTGTGTGTGGTGTGTGTGTGTGTGTGTGTGTGTGTGTGTGTGTTACTAGTTCCCACTCTTCAGTCGCTTTTTTCTAGTTTTTAATTAAATATATATATTATAAAATATATAATGTATAATTTATATTGTTTCCCATTTCTGTGCGGACCTGGAACCTCTTGGCAGGGAACCACAGCAAACTTCTCTGTCCTATACTTCTCTGTCCTATACTGCTCTGTCCTATACTTCTCTGTCCTATACTTCTCTGTCCTATACTTCTCTGTCCTATACTTCTCTGTCCTATACTTGCGAGAGACCTGTTCGAGAAAGAGAACAAAAAAATCAAAGAGGAGATAACACCTGCCTTTCCATCGCAAATCGAGTTACCGTTTCTCAGATTATCAGGGTCAAGCGAATAGATCTAAAGAGTCCCATAATCATCTGATTTGAAAAAGCGAATGCCAGGCGAACGATAGAGATATCGACTGCCTGCATTGCAGGCGCCCCGTTTCACACCTACGTCTTGACATTTTCTCCGTCTCGATTGAACTGTTCGGCTGATTGATGGACCCAAATTGCTTTGGGTGTGCCCACCCGCCTATCTGTCCCGTGAAAACAACGGGATCGCTCTTGCGGAACACGAAACCTCCAACATGGATTACTTCCCTTGCAGATTTCCGAACATCGTCTTCTAAGTCGCAGCTGCCTTCAGAGTCCGTTCCAAGCCTCACTTTCGTCATTTGACCTCAGAAACTCCGTCGAATCATACCTAACGATCAGAGCTATACTGTTGCTGTTCCAGGATGGATTTGCAACACGTACAGCGAAAGGAAAAATGGATCACAGTTAACATGAGATGAATAAATATGAAGAATAGGTAAGTAGTGAAGTGAAATGCCCACCTCAACGTGGTTAGTATTGGTGAACAGAGTTCTGAGCTTACATGGACATCAGGGTTAAGTTGAAAATTACTGAACAGAGAAAACAGGGCTAAGAAAATAACGAGTCCCTGGAATATAGTGGTG
>JAFLJL010003204.1:0-2500 GCA_018398815.1 Conus ventricosus | reverse complement strand
GCTCTTACTTTTGATGCGTAACGAAAAGCAGAATAACGTTTTGCTCCTATGATCAGATAATTACTGGCCCATAATCCGAATGGACGCTGCTTACGGCATCAAATCGCCCAGCTGAAATACCAACACAGAGCAGACAGAACGAATAAGGAGACCCCCCTCGCCCATCAAAGAAAAGTCAAATCCAGTCTCGCCCGTAGACCATGTACCTGACCCATGTACACAACAACAACAACGACTGGAGAAATGTACAAACACAAAGTTAACATTTATTCATTCAAGACTGGCACAGCCTTTTTCAATCTGGAGTATAAAAATCAAACAAACACACGGACGAACAGAAACGAATGTAGGGTAACCTTGGTTGGACTGGTATAAAAGGAAGTCTCGAACGAGGCTGGGAACAGTTAAAGAGTAGATAACGACACGTAGGAGATAAACTTTGTTCCCAAGATGAGATAATTACATGCCATAACTCCAAATGAGTGCGGCTAACGACAGTCTGATCCCCACCCCCCACCCCCCAGGGGGAAGTGCAACACTAAGCTCACAGAACACTAGGAGATTGCCATAACTTGTTACAACTTGCCAAGTTAGCTGCAAGGTACGTGGGTATTTTCAGAATTCTCGGGAGAGCCTGTGAGTGTGTGGGTGTGTGTGTTGTGGTGAGAGAGAGAGAGAGAGAGAGAGAAGGAGAGAGAGAGAGAGAGAGGACTGACACTGACACTGACACAGTTTTTATTGCCAATAGCAAACAAGCCCTGTTGGCAAGGGGGTTACAATTACTGCATTACCAGATTGCGCCAAGTATCTACAATTGAAAAACAGAATTCAAACAATTTAACTGGAGATTCAAATCTATAGACGGCAACACAAATACCTGCACAGATGCAAACACAGTGTGTGTATGAGTGTGTGTGTGTGTGTGTGTGTGTGTGTGTGTGTGTGTGGTGGTGCGTGCGTGCGTTGCGTGCGTGCGTGCGTGCGTGCGTGCGTGCGTGCGTGCGTGCGTGCGTGAGGGTGAGAGAGAGAGAGAGGAGAGAGAGAGAGAGAGAGAGAGAGAAGAGAGGAGAGAGAGAGAGAGAGGAGAATTCACTGGCCTTGCAGCAAGTTTAGACAGCAACATTCATTGCTAGAAACCCACTGACCAAAGTAGATCGTTTGGCCAGCTGCGACCAGAGAGGTGTGTGTGTGGGGCGCTGGGGGGGGGGGGGGGGGAGAAAGAAAGATGGAGAGTGATGAATGGAGAAGGATTGGGAGGAGAAAGATGCGAAGAAACAAAACAAGACAGTTCTATTTGTATAAACCTCGAGAGAGGAACAAAAACCTTCAGATACTTGGGGAGGTGTTAAGGGATGGATGAGCGGGAAGAAGAAGGGTAGAGGGGGCAGATAAGAACAACGAAAAGAGGATGTTATCCAAGAAGTGTCTTGCACCCAAAGGACGCAGAAATACTCATACAAGCCCGCCGCTCGTGCAAGCACGCGCACGCACGCACGCACGCACACGCACACACACACACACACACACACAACACACACACACACACACACACACACACACACACACACACACACACACACACACACAGAGTCTCTCTCTCTCTCTCGCTCTCTCTCTCTCTCAGTCTCTCTCTCTCTCTCTCTCTCTCTCTCTCTCTCTCTCTCTCTCTCTTTTCACATTCTATGTACTGTTCAAATGTAACAGGAAACCTAAAACCACAATACCGACTCAAACAAAAACAGGAGAGTTGTGGTTGCAGCAAGCGTGCAGCTACTGGGGCGATGCAAAGAGTTCTTGACAGTTTCGGTGTTGAGTGATGAACCGGCAGAGGTAATAATTATGTATACATATCATCTTGTTCTTCTGTTCGGTTTGTTGGGGTGTGTGTGTGTGTGTTGTGTGTGTGTGTGTGTGTGTGGTGTCAGAGAGAGAGAGAGAGAGGGGGGGAGAGACTGGCAGACAGACAGACAGACATAGACACAGAGCGAGAGAGAGAGAGAGAGAGAGAGAGAGAGAGAGAGAGAGAGAGAGGTGTGTGTGTGTGTGTGTGTGTGTGTGTGTGTGTGTGTGTGTGTGTGTGTGTGTGTGTGTGTGGAGAGAGAGAGACAGACAGACAGACAGACAGACAGACAGACAGAGACAGAGACACAGAGAGAGACAGAGAGAGAAAGAGAATGTGCGTCAGTGTGTGTGTGTGTTATCTAAGAAGTGTCTTGCACCAAAGGACGCAGAAATACACGCGCGCGATGGAGTTTGTTTTCAATAAGTTTTTTTTTTCTTTCTGTAAGCTGAAGACCCATACGAGAAGGCTCACACACACTTGTGCGCGCGCACGTAACGCACGCACGCACGCACAACACACACACACACACACACACAACACACACACACACACACACACACACACACACATACACACACACAACACACACACACACACAACACACACACACACACACACACCGACATACGACGCAGCAGGACGAGCGTGTATAACCAG
>JAFLJL010003203.1:0-22137 GCA_018398815.1 Conus ventricosus | reverse complement strand
CTGATACTCTTGACATTTTGTGCTCAACTGACACCTTTCAAGTAAAGGTGAGTACTCCATTAAGCAAAATTTTTTTTAACCCTCCTATTAAAAAAGACTACATCGCGAAAGTGTGGTTTAGTCATCCGATGAAAGTTTTATCAGAACCAGTTAAACTTTGGCTGTGTTTTGTGCAACAACTGGGTGTGGAGTATCGATGCAACATTTGAGTCATCCTGATCCTTTGGTGAGGTCAGTGTATAGATTTCATTTTTATTATCCCTTTCAGACGTATTTTGACTGAACTGCAAGCACCATTACCAAATGACAAACCGTTAATCCATTCAGCAACAGAATAGACTTGAAGGCTTTTGAAAGATCTGAAACGAATTCAATTTTAAATGTTAAGACGACTTTAGACAAAATTTGGGACCGCAATCTGGCTTAGGAAACCCCTTATTATTGGGCGTGCACAGAAAGTATAACTAGCTTGGAATCCTCCTTACACATCTTTCTCTTCAGGCACAGCTGTTCACCTAGGGTCCATAGAGCAAGATCATAAAACAGCAGGGACAACATTTATCTTAGACACTTCAAAGGGGCCTAACCAAAGCGGGAATAGAACGAATAAAACACTCGGGTTCGTACTTACGTTTGGTGTTTGCTGGGTTTCGCAAGCACAGACAAGGTCGAGCATAACTGACCCTTTCTACTGTTTTGACGCACAAAAACAATACTTAGCATTTAGAGGACGCCATTAATTCACAGTTGATTTGCCTTCAAGTTTTAAAAGGGGTACCAAAATGTTTTACAATACGCAAGATCGAAAGTAACTTGCGGGTTGGCACTGGTTTATACAGCTGCCTTCTGACCTCAGACTCAAGTAGGAACAAATAATAAACTACAATAATGAAATCCTTGTGGCGGGCAATGAATAGAAAGTGGGAAAAAAAAACGAAATAAATTCGAGCCAGTAATATTGCAAGCAGTAAACAAACAAGTTTGGGCCCCCCAAGAATAATCATCCAATCCCCGTGGCCCAAAGCCCAAAGGCCGTTGAAGACCCGGGCTCTGTTCGCGATGACCATGAATAGAAAAGACAGTACTTGTTCTTGGATTAACTGGCATAGGATTAACCTGCTTATCTTACTAAATATATCCAACTATTTAAAAGAACTTATGTCCATAAGTGCTCAGCCATAAAGCCAAACTACTTTGCTTGCAGTAGACAAAAGCCAGCTAACAATACCTCCTAAATACCAGGTAAAGAGTGTATAGCTTACCAGCTAATTTTTTAAAAAAACTCGCAAGATGATCAAGCTGTTTTTTTACCCATGATTTATCAGGTGGAGGCGATGCGGTGGGAGGCACTGGCTTTGACCACCACCGCCTGTAATAGGCCCAAAACCAGTGTACTTTTTGCAAATCCTAAGGCTGTTTAAACGTTTGCAAATGTAAACCCCGGCTCTCAAACCCGTGTTCTATTCTTTCTGTTTAGCGTTGTGCTTCATAAAAAATTCTTTGGATATTTTTCTTTTATTCCCCTCATTTAGTTCGTAATTGTTCTCATAGTAGAAAACCCTTTTCTATTCTTCTGATCTCTTTTGTTAAAGATTTTTTTAAAGTTTTTTGGGTTATTTTTTTCTTTAATATCATGCCCCCTAAGTGGCGCACCCACCTCAACGATTTTTTCCTCTTTTTCTCTTTTTATATGCCATCTTTTTTCACCCATTTTTGTTTAAATTGTTTTTTTAAATTTTCGCCCTCTGATTTTCTCAAAGCAGATAAAGGGGCCCCGCTTTTTTCCCGCAAGGCAAGGGGGGAAATTTTAAATTTTTTTTTAACGCTTTTTTCTTGGGTTTAAAAAAACCGGGTTCCCTGCTTTCTTTGCATTTATTTTTTCATCTGCTATTGATTTAAAATTTGGAAGTTCCATTTTTTGGGCTTTTGGGTTATCTTTTGGAATTTCCCTTGGGCAGGGGTGTTTTGAATTTTAGAAGGGAAATCCCTATCAAATTTTGGTTTACCCAAAATTGCCAAGGTTTTTTTGGGTACGCCCCGCGGGGATCTTTGTCAAATTTGGGAACCCACGGGCAAAAAACTTTAAGGGGTCTCTTTTTGGGGTTGTAACTGAACCGTTGCCCTTTGGGTTCGTTTTTCACATACAAAGGGCCCCATAAAAAAATCTCGGATAAAATCATTGGGGTCAAAAAACTTGGGGAAGGTTCAAGGCCAAAATTTTTGGGTACAATATCAAACCCATGACTTTTCTTTAATTCACCCCGCATTGAAGCGCTGAGCGATTGCTGTATAATTTCACTCATTTTGGGTTCCCCCAGGATAAAGGAACGCAAAAACTTCATTTTCCCAATTTGCCTCCCCTGTTTTTAAATAATAAACTTTTTTTTTGTTTTATAAAAAAGGGTCACAAGCATATGGCCGTTTTCTTGACCCGCAAAAGAAAAACTGAAAGAGCCCTTTGGTTTAAAGGGGGAAATAAGGGAAATATTACTTTTTCCAAATAATCCATCTACTATTGAGGGGATAAAATTTTCTTACTGTTAAATTTCCAGACCTAGGAGCGGAGAAGGATTGGCCGGGCCCCTGCGGGGTCTTATTTTTAAAATAGAAACTCGCTTAAAACAACAGACAAAAAACCCGGACAGTTGCCCAGAATCTGGGGGGGGCAATTGTTAAAAATTTTTCTATAAAACTTGGGGGCAAGAAAAAATTTCCCTTTAAAAACAATCCCAACATTTTTTTAAAACCTATTCTGATCTATGGCAAAACCCGGAATGAAAGGGCTGTCTTGCTTTTAAAGGGAATCGAAAATAAGAAAACTAAAACATAAATGGGCGCCGCAGATATTAAAGACGGCAAAAAAAAAATGTAGCCATAAATTTTGCGTATAAAAAAAACGTTTTTTTCCATTCCCTTAGATTTTGGGGGGGGGGTTAAACCCGCATGCGCCATACTTTCAAGGAGCTTTAAAAGACAGATTTTTCCATATGAACTAATTTTTAATGAATAAAAACGTGTTTATCAGATCACCCAAAACCCCGGGGAAGCAAATTACGGCATTTCGGGACATCTTGTTGGGATTTTGGGGAGGGTTTTTAGCAAACCCTAATTTAGCAAGGCTAAATTGAAAAACAGTATCAGTAAAAATTAGCAATAAATGAAAAAAGGGGTTTTCCATCATACAACAAATCCCAGAACGGGGCCCGACACTATAGGGAATTTTTTAGTTTTAGGGGGCGCAGCAAGATCGTTTAAAAGGGGATTTTATTGCTGTGCGAAAAAATAAGAACCGGAAAAAAGAGGAAGTGAAAAGTTTTTTAAACCCCTAAAATAACGAAATTACAATTTTTCGATTGGGGGTAGCCTAACCAAATCTACCTAGGGGGCTTAAACCTTATCAGCATTTTAAATGAAATAAAAAAAACTGTTTGGGGGGGCCCGGGAGGTTAAAATCCAACAGTTGACCTTGTTCAAAAGTTTTAACATTTTCAAAATGTTTGGGTTTAAATGATTTTTAAAACAAAAAACGGTTTATGGATTGCCCTTTAAGGTCAACAGAGGAAAAACCTTCCCATGGAAGCGGGAGAACGTGAGAGACGTAAAAAACATTAAAATTTGGGATAAAGAAGAAAACCGATAAACCCCCTTAATGTAAAATTTTTTTTTTAAATATTTTATGCCCCGCTAAAATTTTAAAAAAACCAGATAAAAGATATAAAATTTCAAAATTTAAATTTTTTTTTTAAAAAAGGGCCATGTCTTTTCGGGTTTTTACCCAAATGTCCTCAGCGCCCCAAGAGAAAGATATTTAAAACCCCCCTGACATAAAACCCTCAGATTAACAAACATTACGCAAATGCAAAAAAAACAAAGACAGCCCTTTTTAAAAATACAGCCCAAACCCAAACAAAGGGTATTCTGCTGAGCTTTTAATGCTGTTACAAATTTAATACGGAACATCGCCCTATAAGCGCTCAAACCCAGCAAACGAGTGGGGGCCTCTTGGGCAACGGGCATAGGCCACCCCGGGCTTTACCTCTAGGGCTTTGTTCTTTAGCTCTCGGCTGGTTTTCGTTAGCTTGGGTGCTGCTACAAAAATTAAAAACAAAACTCCAAAAGCACACAGCTAGGGTTCAACTAATAAGGGCTAAACTTATTCTTAAACTGATAATAAATAAAAGCGCTATTTTACTCAAACTTTCAGGGATGAAAAAATTTTAAAATTTTTAAAAAGGCCGTTTTTGTGACTCCCAAAAGAAAAAAAGTTTGTTTCTTCAAAGAAAGGAAAGGACCAATTTTTTTCTCAAAAACCAAAAACCGGCAAAAAAAAAGGGAAAATGTTTAAAAAAAAGAAAAACAAAAACATTAAACTCTGTTCTAAACGATCGCATTAACAACGCCAAAGGGCTTTTAATTCTTTAGTTTAAATGGGGGCCCCAAGCACAAAAAGACCGTTGATATTGATTCTAAATTATTATTTTTTTTAATTTAAATAAATATTTTGAGTTAGAAAAAAACCCAACATGGCTAAAAATTAAAGGGACCAAAACCAATTTGGGTTTGAAAAAAAAGTTTTTTGAGAGAGACCCGTTTATCAAGAGCACGGGAAATTTTTATTTAGAAGTCATTACCCCAGCAACCCAAAGGGGCAAGCTTTGGGTCATGCTATTTCTCAAGTTCCAGGCAAACTAATAATAGACCCCCCAGTAAAATTAATGTTAGCTGTTTTAATCGATATGTAACACTAAAATGAAGAAAACCTAGAAGTCGGGGGCCCCCAAACAAACAACAGACTATTCTTCCTCTAATGACTTAACCCCCGTTGGGCAACAAACTGTTTTACACGGTTTGACGCTGCCGCTAAAAGAACCCAAAAAGGGGAGCCTGGTTGTCAGGGGGGCGAAGTCTTAGAAAATTTTCAATTAAAAAAAGGTTTAATTTTAATTCAACCGAAATTTTTAGGGGCAAAGGCTTTAAAAAAAAATTCCCCCGCTGCCCCCCCATAAAAAATTTGGTAAAGCCCGAAAAAAGAAAGGGGAAAAAAAATCAAACCTTTAAAAAAGAAATTCGGGGGCCCCCGGACAAATTTGTTTTATAATTTTTTGTTTTTTTTGGTATTTCCCCGAAAAAGGCCAAGAAATTACGCCCCCCGCAAAAAACCCCCCCCCAAAAGGGAAAAAGTGTTCCCTAAACCCTTAATCACCCCTTAAAAAAAAGGCCCAAAAGGAAAACCCTTTTAAACCTTTAAAGTGGGGGGGGCCCCCTTTTTCCTTTGTTTTTGGTTAAATTAAGCCCAAAAACTTTTAAAAATAAAAAAAAAAAAAAGGGGGGGGGGGGTTTGAAGAAAAAACCAAACCCCCAAAAACTGAATTTCTTAAAAAAGGGTTGAAAAAAACAAAACAGCCGTTAAAATTAAAACCCACCCCTTGGGCGGGGAGCCCCAAAAATAAAGGCAAAACCAAGCGCCACGGGTCCCAAATTCACATTATAGAAAATAAGTAAAATTTTCCAAATTTTTAAAAAAAAAAAAAGTCTTTTTTAAAAAACCTCTTTGCCAGCAACATAAAAAATTTTCCCGGATTTACTGAAATGTTTTAAAGCCCCCCCCGAAAAAATTATTTTCCCCCAAACCACTTCAAAAATTTCCCAAAATTGAGATACTTAAAACCCATTGGGGGTTTTATAAAGGGAAACCCCCGGGGCCCAAAAAGGCCGGGTTCCCTTTTTCCATTTTCCTTCGAGGAAAGGCATCGTTTTTCCAAACCAAAAAAATTGTATGAGGCCTTGGCAGAATTTTAAAAGTGAAAATTTGGGGTAATGACTTTCCTAAATTTTCTAAACTTTTTGTGGGGACTTTTTAAAAACCCAAAAAGAACCCTCAGAAACATTTTTATACCCTTGGTCCCACGAAACCGCGCCAAAAGTGGGACCTTTCAATTTTAGGAAATTTCAGAGGGAGCGCCCCCAATGAATCCAAAAAAATTGAAAAACGGAAAGCCCCGAAAAATTATTTTAGGGCTCCTAAAACCTTAAAAGCAAAAAAAAACCCCCCTTGGAGCCATGTTTTCCCAATAAAAAGGTCAACTTTTCATTTTTTTTAGCCCAAAACAACTAAAAGGGGTTGGGAAAGGGCCAATTCCAAAAATTCCCCCCCAAAACAAAATTTTTTGCCCCCCAACCCCCCGTTAAAAAACTTTAAAAGGCATTAAAGGTTTTGAGAAGTTTTTCCGCCTAAAGGGGTTTCTTTTTTGTTTTTAGAAAACCTCATAAATTCCTTTAACCCAAATGTTTCAAAGCGGGCAGAAAGTTTAAAGGGGGAAAAGAGGGAGCCGCCTAAAACTTGGGGCCTAATTTTTTTGGGGGAGGCAAAAAATTTAAAAAGGTCTGAAAAATTCCCCGGGATTCCCCCCAATTTTTTTGGCCTGGGTTAAAGGGGACCTTTCAAACGGATAAATTTGTTTTTGGATCCAAAAACAGTTTTAAAAACCTTTCCCAGAAAACCTGATCTTCAAAGAAACCAAAAAATTTCCAACAATGTTCCCGAAAAAGGGTTTTAACAATTTGTTTAACCCAAAAATTTTGGATGGGCAATGGGAATCCCCAAACGCAAAAAATGTCAATTTTTAAAAACCAAAAAAAGGAAAAGTTTTGGCAATTAACGCTTCAACACCTAATTTTTCAGGGATTTAGAAATTCATAAATCCTTTTGGCATAATGATAAAAAAAGAAAGTCAAAATTGGACCGGGGCCTTAAATTGGGTTTAATTTTAGAAAACAAAGCTTTGGATTTTAAAAAATTTTTTATGACTTTTAAATTGACCAGATTCAGAAAACTTTTAAAAAGAACAATGTTTTGAAGAAACCCAAAACTGAAAAACATTCTAAAAAACCAAGGAACCAAAAAAAAGTTTTTAAAGGATGCCGGGGGTTGGGAAAGATTATAAAAAATTGCCCACAACCAAAGATTTTAGAAAAGAAAAAGGGGGGGAATTATCCGGGGGGATTAAAATTTAAGGATTCAAAAAATTTTAAAAGTATTTGGCCCAAAGGAAAAAAAAGAAAGCAAAAGGAAATTCCGTTTTGTTATGCATTTTTCAAAACTTTTTAAAATTGACCAACCTACAAAGAAAAATTGTTTTTTTTAAAAAAACCCCTTTTCATCTAAAAGAAATAAAACCAAATCAAAACACCAAATGAAAAACCCCCAACCCAAAGGGTTTGTAAAAAAAGGGTTTTTTTAAAGGAAAGAAAAAATAAACCGGGGGGTTAAATTTTTGGTTTAAGGTAAATTAAAATTTTTGGGCCAGGAAAAACCCTTTAAAAAAAAGGGGTTTTATTTTTCACCCAAACTTTTTAATAAATTCAAAAAAGTTTTTATAAATTTCATTTAAATTTTTCTAGTTTCCTTGAGCCTCAATTTTTTAAAAAAAAGAAGTCTTTTCCCAAGGGGTTTAGTTAATAAGGGGGTTTTGGAATCGGGCATGAAACCCCCCCAAAATTTTTTAAAAATTTTTAAAACCTTTTTTAAAGTTTTCCCTTCATTTTCAATTCTTTTCCCTTTCCCATTTTTTTATCGTTCGAATTTTTTTTATTATTTAATATTTTTTCCCAAAAGGGGGGGGGGGGGGGGGGGTTTGGGGGGGGGGGGGGGGGGGGGGGGGGGGGGGGGGGGGGGGGGGGGGGGGGGTTTTTTTTTGTTTTTTTGGGGGGGGGGGGGGGGGGGGGGGGGGGGGGGGGGGGGGGGGGGTTTTTTATTTGGGGTTAAATTAATTAAAGGGGAAACGGGGTCTGGGGGGGAAGGGGCGGTTCTTAAGCACAAAAGTTTTTTTGGGGACGGGGTTGTTTTGTTTTTCATTTTTCTCGTAAAAAATTTACACGGGCGGATTCTTTTTTTACAATTCTTTTTATTTCATAGGGGAAACCCCCCAAAACGGATCTTTCCCTTTTGAGGGCGAGTGTCCCCCCAGCTTTCCCCCGGGTAAATAAAGGCCTTATTTTTAAAACCCAAAGGGTTTAAAAGTTTCCCGGATGAAGACTCCCCTTTCAACAACTTTTTATTGTTTTTTTTTTTAAATTGCTTGTACTGGTTTTGGGCCCCTTTAAAAATTCTTCATTATTCTTTGGGCCGAAAAAACTGGGGGCACTTCTAACCCATTCTTTGTTGCGAGAATTGTAAATTTCACCCTTCTCTTGATACTTTTGGGAAAAAAAGTTTTTTTAAAGCTAACTTTTTGGGGGTTAAAAGGGTTTTCAACAAAAGGGCCCGTGACCCTGTGAACCCCCAATCCTCTTTTTAATGGTAACCTATTTTTTTAACAATAATTGATTCATTTGGGCCCTTTTAAATTTTTTTTCCATCATCAAATTTTGAATCATGCGAGGAAAAATTTTAGCGGGCCTCGTTGGTAAATTTTTTGTTGGCAACAGAAAACAGCGAAGCACCTTTTTGTTAAGGGTTCCGCATCTTTGTACCCGGGAAGCATGCCCAATGACTGTAGTGGGGACTTAAATTTTTTTTCGTCAATCGTACCCAGAGGTAAAATAAAGGGTTTCCCTTTGATGGGTGTGGGTTCGGTTTTGGGTTTTCCAAAGTGGGTCTCTGTTTTCGTTTAGGCGCAGGAAATAAATTTCCCAAAATTCCCCTTTTTTAATAACCATTCTTTTGCGGTTTTTTTCCTGAAAAACCCCCCGCTGTTTGGTTTGGGTTTTTTTAAATTCGTTTTCCCCCAAAAACCCCCTTTTGGCGAATAATAGATTTTTTTTTCTTTTTTAATTCCCACCAATTTTTATGTGAAAACAAAATACAAAACAGTCATCCCAAAAGGGCAAAAAAACCGCTTTCTTCCCTCTTTTTTTTTTCTGATGGTTGATAAAACCCACTGATTTTGGGGGGGCAATGTCCTCGAGGGGTTTGCCGGGTTACAAGAAAATTTTCTTTTTTCCCGGGGCAACTTTTTAAATGTGAAAAGCCATGCCCCCTGTTTTTTTTCAGTTTGTGGGAAATAAAATCTAACTGCTCGATTCTCTGTTTTTTCATACGGATCTTGTGCTGCCCATTTTCCCCACACTTTGTTATGTTTTTTTTCTCTCGCCGTCACCCGCATTTTTTCCCAAAATTTTGCTAAAAATTTTCCCTAAAAGCAAGCGCATTCACCACAGCGCCCCCAAACATCATTACTTTTTGAAGCCATTTTTTTTAAAATGTTTTTTTTTTATTTTCATATTTAACTGTCTGGAATTACCCTTTTGGCTTAAACTAAAATCTTTCGTAGCAAATGAAGCTGAAAATAATAGCAATTTTTTTGCTGAATCCAAAAAAGTCTATTTTTTGCCAAATTTTGCCGCTTTTTTTTAAAAAAGTTTTTCCCAAAGGGCATTGATTTTCCCTACACTTAGCCCCCCAATAACAGCAGAAGGGTATACAAGGTTGGAAAATTTTTTTTTCGGTGCCCATTTTTTTAAAATAACATAATTAAAATTAAAAAAAAAAGAACATCGATGATCTACAACAGCCAAAAAAGGTACCAAAAACCTTTCCTGAACTTATAATAAATCAATTTTGATGACCAAGCCTATTAGGGCCCCAAAAAAGGGAAAAGGGTTTTGTTTCGGGGGGAAAGCGTGTGGAAAACAAAACATTCCCCGGAACTGAAATTCAGCAAAGAACAGATTCAGCAGATGTCGCCGGGAAGACATAAAAAAATACATAACAGGGATGAAGCGCAGCTGGGGGCAGAAAGGGAAAAAGTGTGGGGGAAACGGGTTTTTTAGTTTTTTACACTAAACTAGTTAGTAAATTTCTCCCCTTGATTCTGAACAAGATCTTTCTATAAATTTTAAAGCAAGATCCCGTTTTAAAAAAAAGTCCCTTAAGTTCTAGGATGTTTATCTAACACAGATTTAACATTGTTTTTTCGGCCCCTTAAACATGGGAAATTTCTAAATTTAAAAAATATAGGGTTTTTTTTTCCCTTTAAAGACCGAGCCCGAAAATCAGCAAAACAGGTGGAAAAAAGTAAACCAAGGGGGGCCCGAAAAACACAGAATCAGAAAACACTGAATCAGGGAGACCAGTGAAAAGCACCTCATCCGGGGGTTTAAAGCAGGGAAAAAAAAAAAGCAGAGTGGAAAAGACAAAAAAAATTTAATGTTTACCAAAAATTAAAATCATCAAAAAACTAAAGCCGCCAAAACCCCGAAAAAGTTGATTCCCAAAGCCAGCTATAAAAACTCATGTGATTTTAAGGCCCACCACCAAAAATCTTTTAAAAGGGATATTTAAATTAAAACGTTTTCCATTTTTGGCGCCCTTCGCTTTTGGGGGGGGTTATTACGGGGTTTTAAAATAAATACCCCAATGGAACAGAAACAAAAGCAATCAAAAAAATCCTGAACCCACTAAATAAAAAGACAACAGCACGGGCCCAAAACCTCAACAAAAAAAGGGCAAATTTTGATCCTTTCGGGTGGGAAAAATATTTTAAAAACTTTAATTTTTTAAAAATTTTTTAAAAAAAATAGTCATGGCGTAAAATTAAAAAAATGAAAAAGTCTTTAAAAAAAGACATGGAGTCCCATAAAAAACATTTCCATAACCAAAATTGGGAATCAATGCGGTTGCTTAGGAGGAAGAAATTCATTAAGATCTTTTGCTGACCGTCTCGCCAGAGAACGCCGAGCAAGATATTCTCAGTATGAAAGGGGGTTTTTTGAAAGGGGTGTGTGTACTATATTAGACATCGCGGGTTTTAAAACAAAAACATAATTTTTATTTTTTTTTTGACAAATAACCCGGGGAAAAGAAAATTGGTTGTACTTAGAAGGGTGACTTAGTTATGATTTTTATTTAACTGGGTAAAACTTTAGGGGGACTTGGGGAATACCCTTTGGGGAAGAAATTAAAATTTACTTGGGGGGACTTGGGGTTTACTTAAGGATTCTTTAGGAAACTTGAGAAGACTTGAAATTAGAACTTGGGGGATGACTTTGAATGACTTGGGTAACTTTTTTTTAAGAACTTGTGGATGACTTAGTGTGCCGCTGGGGTGGGGGGTGGGGGGGTGGGGGGAACGTGCGTGGTGGGGTGGGGGTGGGGGGGCCGGGGCCCTGCGGGGGTGGGGGTTGGGGGGGCGTGCGTGGGGTGGGGGGGGGGTGGGGGTGGGGGGGGGGGGCGTGCTTTGGGAGGCAAACACACACACACCCCAAAAAAAACAACAAACCAAACAAACCACAAACAAACAAAAAACAAAAAACATAATAGACAGGACAGTGCTTGGGAAAAAATGAAGGGGGGGTTTTTGTTGTTCACACTTGAACGTCCCTTAAAATTTAAGAAAGCCACCGCAAGCACCTAAACAGAACCCCGAATCAATAAACACAGGGTTGTTTTATTGGATCGGGGGCCCGGGCCCCCCAAGGCACCTGAAAAGGGGGTTGGGGGCAAAGGGGGTTGAAGCAGGTTTTCAGGGAAATGTTTGGGCCCGGGGGTTTACGCGTTACCCCTTACTATTTTTTAACCACGTCATACTACGTCAGTAGTCCCAAAACCCCCACGCAGGGCTGCCAAAGCAGTTTTGGGCCCTTTCCCCCCGTCCAACAGCCTAGCCTTTCTTTCTAGCCAGGGGGGTTTCGCGTAAACCCTTTTCATTTTTAAACCCGTCAAGTATACAGAAAACTTGACAACAGGGGGGTTATATATAGCTGTTTTGTTTTTGAACCGGGGGGCACAAATAGTTCAGAAAACTTTGCACATTAACCGTTACTTTAAATTTTTAGCCGCTTCAAAACATTTTTTCAAAGTATTTTTAATTTTTATGAAAGGGAACTTTTCTTTCCTTTTTCCCAATTCCGTTTGGGGTTTTGGCGGCGGTAATTTGGGGGATTTTTGAGCTTTTTTGGAAAGTTGTAGCTGATTTCCCTGTCTTCCCACACCCAAATAATTTAATCTATAAAGGGGGTTGAAAAGGGGGATTTGTGATTCAAGAACTTTTTTTTAAAATTAGAATCCACACTGGGGGGGCCCTTTTGAAAAATGCACCAAAATTTTTTTGGCCCCTATGCAAACCCTTTCCCCCCCCGCCCCCGGGAAAAAACACCGTCTTCACACCACCACAAAACAAAAATGGGGGAAATGAACAACAAAAAGTGCTGGGGGAAATTCGTCACTACTAATCGCTGATTCTATCTAGTCTTTTGATTTGGGCCCCCGTAACATCCCCATCGCGTGATCCGAAAATTTCATGTCCGGCCACGTAAATAAGTAAAAACGGGTATGCAGAGCCCAGGTAGGCCGGCAACAAACCCTTTAAGGGTTACCGCCCCCCCGTTTTTAAATGGGCGCGTTCAGGGCCCCGGGTGCTTTTTCCCCCACGTTACTCTTTTGGGTGTGTTCAAACCGGGGGCGCTTTTTTTCCCACGTTACTAAAGGGTACGTTTTTTTGGGTTTTTGAAGTGTTACTTGCAAGGAAAAAGGGAAACCCCGGGGGCAAGGTCGGGCCCCCGAAAAACCCTTAAAACCCGTTTGAGACGGGTTAGCTTGACCCCTTTTTCCCTGTTTTTCTTAGGCTTCAAAGAGGGAAATTTTTATCAAACCCATATTGGTGATCAGGATAAGAGGGTGCCACTCAAAAAAACATGTAAAACCAATAATCAGAAAAAATTTTTAAAAACTTTCTCACTTTTTTTCCCTTTGTTCATGACCTCTCTCTCTCTCTCCCCCTCCTCCCCTTTTTCATCTCCCCCTTTATCCTTCCCCTCCCCTCTCCCCTCCCCCTCCCCTCTCTCTCTCTCCTCTCTCCATTTAAACAAAAAATGTTTTTTACACAATCCGTCCTAAATAAACCCTTTTCCCCCCCCCCCCCCCCCCTTCCTCTTCCTCAAAACCCCCTACTGCAACAACCCCTCCCCTCTCTTCCTCCCCTCTCCTCTCTGGGCCCACACCCACACACACCACACACACACACACACAACCAAAACACACACACAACACCCACAAACAAAACACACACACACCCCGCACGGGACACACGCACACAACCACTGCACGCAAACCCCGCACCCCGCACGCACCCCACACAAAACACACACACCACCACACACATGCGCCCCGTGGAAAGCACACTGCAAAAACAAAAAAAGAGAGAGAGACTCAAGACTCAAGACCAAAAAATTAATTACTCAAGGATAAGATTTTAGGGGTGCCCATTCTTCCAACCGTCCCTTTCTATTTTTACCCAAAATTCAAAATAAACACCGCACATATTAATAATTTAAAGAATAATTTAAAAGAGGAGAGAGAGAGAGAGAGAGAGAGAAAAGAGAAGAGAGAGAGAGAGGAGAGAGAGAGAGAGGGAAGAGGAGGAGAGGAGAGAGGAAGAGAGAGAGAAAAGAGAGAGAAGAGAGAAAAGAGAAAGAGAGGAAAAGCACGCGCGCGCACACGCACACGCACACAGACAAACAACACAAAAGACACACAAAAACACACACACACCCCCACACACACCCACACACACACACACACCACACACCACAAAAACACGTTAGGTGCCAAACCCTCGAAATCACAAACCTGAAAACAAATTTTCCCCTTCACATCTGTTCCCTTTCTTTGTCTCCTATTCCAAAACACTGCTGCCCATAAATCACAGTTCCAAAACAATGGTGGGCACGGCCATATCATTGTTAAAGAAACTATCTATTCCTTTGAAGAACAAAATGTTCAAAAGGGAAACGATTACTGTTTTTAGGGGTACCACGCGTCATTTTGTTTGTGTGGGGTGTGTGTGTGTGTGTGTGTGTGTGTGGGGTGTGTGTGTGTGTGTGGTGGTGTGTGTGTTTTGTGTGTGTGGCGTGCGTGTGGGGCGTGTGGGGCGTGGTGTGTGTGTGGGTGGTGTGTGTGTGTGTGGTGTGTGGTGTGGGCCCTGCGGTTTTTGCGTGTGGGGTGTGTGTGTTGGGTTTTTGTGTGGGGGTTTTGTGTGTGTTTTGTTTTGTGTGTGTGGGGTTTTGTGTGTGTTATGTGGGGTGAAACCGTGGGCAATTAAAATGAAAATGATTTCCCCGCTTTTCGAGAATCATATTGTGAAAAGAATGTATTTTTTTTGACAAAAGGGGGGGGAGCCAAAACCCAAAGGGTTTTAAAAGTCACGTGTGCGAAGGACCTTTGTAAAACTTTTACAAAAAAGGGTACTTAGCTGTACACATGACGCAAGCAAGGCAGCGACCCCCTTTTCCCCTTTAAGAGCTCTGAAAACGGGCCTCATGAATAAGGTTTCAATGACATTTGAAATTTAAAAAACCGGGGGGCCGTCTGTAAAAATTAAATTTTGTTCAATTTTTCCCTCCAAAGTTTTTTTATAGCTGAGCCCATGGTGAAGAGGGCCCCTAACAGGCTGTCAACTCGTCAAGGTCCCAAATCCCCCACACAGAAATTTTAAAAAATCCTCAACGTATTGAAATGAAAACCTTTAAAAACCCCGTAAAACTGCTTAAAAAATCTTTCTTCTTTTAAATCTTACATCAGATGAAAAAAATTTTTTCTCCCCAGGAATTCAACGCCCAAAAAGGGGGATTTTTTAAAATAGGGCCCAAAAAAATGGTATCAAAGCAGTTTTTTTGGGTGCTTTTTTTTGTTATAGCCGATATGCGAAAACCACTGACAAAAGGTGTCATGTAATTTGGGGTTTAAAGAAAAATATACAAGTATTTCAAAACACCACCATTGTCAACACCTTTACAGTAGTATAGTAGTAGTAAATAGTAAAAGTAGTAGTAGTATAGTATAGAATATTTTAGGTAGTATTTGTAAACATTTGATATAAATGGTTTGGAGGAGGAGGGGGGAGGAGGGAGGGGGGAAAGGGGGAGGGGGAAAGGGGGTATACAACATCGTATTGTTTTTTGGTTTTCTGAATTTTTTTTATTACCATTACTAAATTTTTAGTTTATGATCAATCTTTTTGTTTTTAATTATTAATATCATTATTATTTTCATTATTAAATTGTCAATAATTCTTAAAACTATTAAATTTCCAATCCTCCTCCCCTTATAAAACCCAACAACAACAACAACTGCTACTACTACTAAGCTGCGCTGCTGCTGCTGCTGCTGCTGGCCCGGGGTGTCGTTTTTGATCATCATCATCATCATCACATCATCACATCATCATCTCATCAAACATCAACATCATCATCATCCCACCATTTTTGTTTCTATGTTCATTTTTTCCTAAACTCCAAGAGCAGTTTTTCCCGGACTGTACCAAATTAAGTTCCAATTTTTTGAATCATCAATATTGTCCTCCCCAGAATTCTTTTCTTTTCCCCTTTTTCCCCTTTGTTTGTTCTCCCCAGCGCTTCGGGAAAACGTTTCTTTGAAATGCCATAGAATTTTTGTTTTCCATTTGGGCCATAAAAAGCGTAAAATTTTTTTTTTTTTAAACGTTCATTTTATCCTCATACGGTCTGAAAATGTAGATTGATGGTTTGACGTAGTACGGACCTTGGTAAATGGGATTATGTATTTGAGGGGGAAACCCAAAATTTCGTTCCGTGTTTGGAAATGAATATCCCGCAGGTCCCCTTTCCCCCAATGCTGGGCTGTGGGTGAATTCCCAAATGCATCAAAACCCGCTGCTTTTCAAAATATATTTTTATTAGCAAAGGGAGATAGTAGGCAGTCCCCGACGAACCCAAGTCTTGAAGTGTTACAAATACTACCCTAAAGCCCCCCTTTGCTTTTTAGTACAGTTTTCTGGATGGTTTTTACCCAAATTTTCCCAATTTTTTAAATTTTCTTTTAAAAAGAGGTGAAAGCCCGAACAATTTTAAAAAAACTGAAAAAAAAAAAAAATAACCTTTGACGGACGGAAGGCACAACAAATTCCAAAAGGGGGTTTATTGGGGGACAAGGGGCAACGAAAATCAAGAAAAAAGAGAAGGGGTTTTTTTTAAGAAATTCTAATTTTGTTCCCCTAGCACCTTTTCCAAAAAATTTTTCAATGCCTTCTTGGGGGCAGGGAAAAAAAGACAGCACAAATAACTATCTCCCTTTGGAAATTTTACTTTCGCTTTTGGGGGATTTTGGGGCCCGTACCGGGGGTGATCATGGATCCCGCTTGCAGCTGGGGAAAATATTCAGTGTGCCCGTTATCTTTTAGAATAACGGGGAGCAATACTTCTCTGGGATGGCCCAACATAGGGGGACATGAATTCCCGGGGAAAACCGGGAGATTTTCTTTCAAGGGGTTTGAGGGGATGAATTGGGGATCGGGGAAAAAATAGGGGGTGTTTCCTATGTTTCCAAGTAAATGTTGCCCCATGGGGGGGGACGTCGTTTGTGACTGGGTGTCCCCCCCTGTTTCTAAGCTCCCGCCGAGCCATCGGCGGCCCCGCAGCATCCCCCACATTTCATTAAATTTTGATCTAAATTTCAATTTGAAAAGCCCCGCCCCCCTTTTATAACTCCTGGGGGGTGCCAGTACACTTGGAACTCTATTTTTTTTGTTTTTTGGCAGAGCTTTAGATCAGTTTCCAAACCTTTTTATGAATGTTTTCTTCCTGATGAAAAGATGCATTTTTGGGTGGAAAAAGGTGCTGGGCCTTACTTTTCGTCTGTTTGGTAAAAAACTTTAAAACTTTAAAAGCTTCCTCTGGTTGTTGGTTTTCCTTAGTTTTTTTTTCTGTTTTCACGTGTTCTTGATATCCAGCTTTTCCCCTTTTTGTTCCCACTTTTTACCAGTTTTTCTGGTTTTGAGCGCTTATTTTCCACAACAGCCCTTTTCCCCCCCCCCCCCCCCCCCCAAACATACTCACACCCTTCCATTTCAGCCTTTTTTTTTCAAAAAATCCTTCAGTGTCAAACCCCAAAGGGCTTTATCAGCTTTCACCTGGGGTCAAATTTTGGGTTTTTATTGGGCCATCGCACCTCCGGTTTAGAAAAAGGAAATTAGGGTTTTGGGGGGAAAAAACAAGTGAAAAATTTACTGGGCATTTGGAGCTTTTCCCCAAAAAACTCAGCAGTTTTTTCCTTTCGGTTTTCTAGCCGTTCTTTAATACTAACGCTATCCGGTTTTTAAATTGATCTGTTTATGATGCTTTTTGAGCATTAAATTTTTCCCCTCATGGCATGTCAAACTAACAAACAGTAAATTCCTGACTGTGAAATATTCCTTTTCTAGGGGGGGGGTGGGCCCATCAGTGACTCTGTTTCCCTGGCATGGGCCCCCACACCCTTTGGCCCGGGTTGTGGGTTTCCGATGGCAAATTTAAAAATTTTCAGCTATGCCCCCTTTTTCTATTTTGGGGGGGTTATGCAGGGGGCTTTCGCTGCCCCTTTCTATGTTTTAAGAGTTCGCAGGGGACTTGTCGCTGCCTTGGGTATGTTTTGAAGAGTTCAGCAGGGGACTTTTTGCTGCCCTTCTATGTTTGAAGAATTTTCAGGGGGCGTGTCGCTTTCCTTGAAAAATGTTTTTAAGAGATTTGGGAAAGGGGGCTTGGTTTGCCTTTTGCTTGGGTTTTAAGAGTTTTCAGGGGAAATTGTCGCGGGCCCTTTCTATGTTTTTAAGAGTTCTGCAGGGAAATGGGCGGGGGCTTTTCTATGGGTTTAAGAGTTTTGGGGAGGGGGCCCGTCGCGCCTTCTAAAAATTTGGGGGTTTTGGGAGGGGGACTTGGGCGCTGCCTTTTCTATTTTTTTAAGAGGGTTTTGGGGGACAAAGTCGCTGCCTTGTATGTTTTTAAAAGGTTTTGAGGGGCTTGTCGCTGCCTTTCTAATGTTTTAAGATTTTTCCCGGGGGCTTTTCGCTGCCTTTTCTATTTTTTGGGGAGTTTTGGGGGGGGAACCCGTTTGCTGCCTTTCTATGTTTTTAAAAAGTTCTACAGGGGGGCTTGTCCCCTGCCTTGCTATGGTTGAAAGGGTTTTTGCAGGGGACTTTTCCCCCCCGCCCCTTGGGATGTTTTTAAGATTCTTCCCGGGGACTTGTCGGGGCCTTGGGGTAGTTTTAAGAGGGGCTACAGGGGTGGTTTCTGCCTTGCTATGTTTGAAAAAGTTCTGCAGGGGAAATTGTCGCGGCCCCTTGCTATTTTTTTAAGAATTTTTCAGGGACCTTTTCCGCCCTTTCCCTTTGGGGTTTTTAAGAGTTTTTTGGGAGGGGGCTTGTCCCCTGCCTTTCTAAAGTTTGAAGAGTTTTGCAGAGGACTTGTCGCTGGCCCGCAGCCTTCCCACCAAATTTCAAGGGGGTTTTTGGCTACCACGACTTCATGAGTTTTAACAGTCCCCCTCATTTTATATATTGGCAAATGTTACTTGTTTTATGTCTTTTGCATTGTTTGTTTTCCGAGCTCCGATCAAAATTCCTTTTCCCCCTTTAAAATTTTTTTTTTGTTTTTCGTTTTTGTAAAGACATTTAAAAATTTCCCTTTTCCTAACGTCCATTTTTCATCTGTTTGGGGCAAGTGTGGGGACAGTTTTTTAATGTTTCTTCTTTATTTTTTTTCCAGGGTTTTTGTTTTTTAATGGGCCTCATAGTGTTTTTTTTGGGTTCAATTTTCCCTTTTCATCCCTTTAATTCTTTGGGAAATTCTTTTTGGGGACACCCCCTGTCATTCCTCCCCTCAGTTTTTGGGGCGGTATTCCGTTCACCGTCCCACCCAAAAATTTGTCTAACCCCCGGGGGTCGACTTCCATTGGTTTATTTCTACCAAAAACGCTTGGTCTTCTAGTTTTCACTTGGTTGAAATTAAAATGTGAAAGGGGTTTCCCAAAGTTGTTTTCAAAAAGTAGGGTATCCGCCCGTTTCCCCGTTTTACATTGCCAGGATCCCCTTCCCGTTGTCAAGAAAAACTTAAAACCCCCAAACACACCACCCGTCAGTTCCTGCAGACGAAGTCCCCAAACACTGGTGGGCTCATTAAACAAAGCCGAAAAAATTCCTCCAAACCCAAGATCACTGGTGGTCTCATTGAAATGGGGCTACAGAGATTCCCCTATTCTTGATAGTTTAAACTGGTTGTCGCTTTTCAATAGGGGACACAGTAGTTCCCCCCATCAAAGATCACTTGGGGTCTCATTGAAATATGGGTAACACACCCTTTTCCTTTGGTCTAGACCAAATGGTGGCCTCATTTAAAATAAAGGCCCTTAGAATTCCTCCAATATACTTTGGGTTTCCACACCAGCCTTGGCGTGCCAGTCACTATAAATGATTAGGATGTTTCATCCGTCAACCTTTGTTGATTGACCGTTTGGAATTGAGAGTAGAATTCGTTTTGTCTGGTCATCATCATGGTCTGATGTGGAGATCTAGCTATAGCACGTGATGTTGCATGGTTTCGCTACAGGCAGGTGGGCATGTCCTGTTTGGGAAAAAAGGTGTTGCTAGTCAGGCCTCCTGATATTCTTGTTAACTAAGAACAACACTTCATGTAATGTTGTCTTAAGCTCCACAATAGAATTGGACACGATCTTTTAATGTCGTAGGTCTTTTATCTTGACTCTTTTTTGTAGAAGCTGAGAATGTACCACGTGAATCTGTCAATGTCATGGGGAAGTTATTTCAGTTTCCAAACCCGCTTGACTAATGTTATGTTTCACGTGGCGAATGTAATGATTCTCCTTCCACAGACACTCTGTGTTTTCCCCCAGTACCACACTTTAGTGTCCGCCTTCATCGTACTGTTGCCTACAGTCGGCCCATTTGGAATTTCCCTTTTTCCCTAAAGTGTTTATTTACCGCGATTAACAAGTGTTGCATTTTCAGTCACCAATATTGCACACTAGCTGTTTGCAAGTACTATTTGCAGTAGTAGGGTTTCAGTTTAACAACAGGCGTTTTTACCCTTGCTGTTGTACATAATTTTCATTTGCTGATGTATAACAGTTCATGTCTGCATCTTAAAATGTAAATCTTCATTACGTGGACTCAGAAAAAAAACCCAAAAAAACCCTTAAATAACAATGATAAATCCCATAAATTGTGCATTTAACACGTTCCCAAATCACATAACAATTCACCACAGGGGCATTTACCCAAAAAATGTATAGCAATACTAATGAAAAATGGCGACCTAACTCCAGTCCCAGGAATCTAAAAAAGGGAAATTTTTCAGATAAGAAAAACTGTAGTCAGACTCACTCATGCAAAAGTCAACACAAAATCATCAGATAAATCGGAAAGATACCATTTATATTTAAGACAAAATTTACAGAGCTCAATAATTTTTTCCCACGCAAAAACAAAGAACAGATCCCCTGCAAGGGCAGCTACAGGGAGAACGACGGAAGCCAAGGAGTCCACCTGTATGGCCGGGATTCACAAGCAAAACTCTCCTATCCTCTTTTTGAACCTTTCCCAAAAGGGTACGCACGATCCTCTCTCTTCTCTCCCCCTCTCTCTCTCCTCTTTTCTCTCTCTCTCTCTTCTCTCTCCCTCTCTCTCTTCTCTCCTCTCTCTGACTCAGGGCCTCTTCTGGCCGAACAAACACCCTTAGTTTTAAAGCCCCCCCCCCCCCCGTCTACAGCCAAGGAAGGATGAGTTCCATGAAGAGCTTGGAAGCCAAGGCCCAAAGAGTCCCCAAAGGAACGGTCCAGGAGGGGGAAAATCTGCGGATTGTTGGGGCACTACTTGATGCATTATTAGTCAGGCTTAACACACAAGGTTTATTTTTCACAAATACACGCATATAGCCACTCATGCACCCCCCAAAAAATTTCCCTCTCTCTGAGAATGGAAATGTCACGCATTGGGTTTCTTCCTAACCGCTGAGAACAATAAATTTCAAATTCTATGCTACTTTTAATCAACATGAAAAACCAATTACACAAAAAGGAGTATCAAACAAAAAGATCAATACTTTCCAATCCCGGTTTTAATAAAAAGGATTCTTTTCTACCAGGTTTCCACACCCAAAAACAACCCACTTTCACACCACCCACAGTTCTTTAACAAGCTCTTCAAGTTTTTTCCAGCACTGGTGATGGGGACGCCCCCTTTGGTTGCGGCCCAGAATTCAGGACTGGGTTTTATGGTATCTCTGGGAACTCGGGAGCAGAAATCTTCTTCTCTCTTTCACCCACCTCTGGGTTTAACCAGTTTTCCCCTCTTCAAACCCCCCCCCTGGGGTTCAAACTCAGATTTTCTTTTTTCAGCTTGTCTTTTACCCAAGACCTGAGCACTTCTCTCTCACAGACCACGTTTCTTCCCCCAAACCCCCCCCCCCCCCCCTGTCCCCGTTCACTCTCCCTCTCCCTTCCCCCACTGTCCTCTCTCTCTCTTCTTCTCTCTTTTCTCCTCCTTCCTCTCTCTCTCCTCTCTCTCCTGGGGGTCTTTTCCTCCCCCATCACGTTGTTTCTCCCCGTTTTTATAGGGGGGGACCAAAGGATTCCCTTCGGGCCATGCCTTTGTCCCGCGTTCTTTACCCTCTGTTCACAAGTACACTGAATTCTCCTTTCACTGCATTTTTCCACAATCCATGTAATATCCCTACCTAATTTAAAGAGCAAACAACCACTTGGGACCAGATGGACATCGAAATTCCCCTCAACTCTGGGGGGCCACTTTAAAAAAGATTTATCCAAGAGAAAAAATCGACAAAAACGTCCACGCGCATTAACCAGCCTGACAAAGCCTCAAAGCGTGCCCACGGCAAACCCTAAGGAGCCCAAACTCCTGCTCTCCAAAGGGCTGTTTACAAAACAACCTCAGCGACTGAGTATTTTCGCCCATCGATGCCCAAGGTCCTAGTGGGGTTTCGTTTCCCCCCTTTCAGCGCAAAAGGCTCGCATCGGGAGGGGCCTTGCTACCTTAGCTTTCCATCTGTCGCCTGTCCACTTGACCCATGGCACAGTTTGACCGGTATGAGGTGAGGGGGTTTGTTAAACAGCCCTTACTTATTTCTTACCACTCATGGCGTTCTTTGCCTCAAATCGCTTAAAGGGCCTTTTGTGAGAGTTTCCTTCCCCCGACAGAAAGCTTTTTTTTGCTCCTGGATTTTTAAGCCCAAACTGATGAGACCACAGCTCCTGGTGCCATTTCAACGGCAAATTCAACTTTGGGAAGCTCAAAGAGAAAGGGATAATGGCTGCTTGAGCTTTGCTCCTTGCACATCTCTGTTCACAGACATTCAAACCCCCCCCCACAAACACCC
>JAFLJL010003202.1:10000-31847 GCA_018398815.1 Conus ventricosus | reverse complement strand
AAAGTGGCTGTGTGACACCTAAAAAATTAAAGCCAGTTGACACTATTTTCTGATCTGGTCACAGGGAAATCTGTAGTGAAGAAGCTACACAGGAGAAGACAATGCAATGTTGCATATACATATTATGTGATGAAGCTATACACGACAAGATTCTACTACATTGCACTACAATGTTGCATTTGATATGCGAAACATAAATTGTGAAGACATACAAGCTAGGTGGGGAAGGGAGGGCAGGCAGCGGCTTAACTTTATGTCCCTTGCATCGTCTATCACTTCTTTAACGTTATGTCCCTTGCATCCAGTCTATCACTTCCTTCCGGTTGTCCTCTACCGATGTCCATGATATATGACTGGTCACCAGTTCACTATCAGTCACTTTTGATGTGGACGTATTATTCATATATGGCCATGTGTAGACAGATGCCCAAAGCTCAACCCTTCCTCTCTTGGCATGTGTGTGTGTGTGTGTGGTGTGTGTGTGTGTGTGTGTGTGTTGTGTGTGTGTTGTGTGTGTGTGTGTGTGTGTGTGTGTTTTGTGTGTTGTTAAAATATATAAGGATATTTAAACACTTCAAAGAAAAGCAAATGAATGCAGCAGAATAAGGTCCTCTTATTTCATAACCAGCTGTTGATTTGCTAGGCTTGTTGTCACGGACGAAAATACTTTTGGTTTAGAGGATAAATCATTTCTTTTCAAACCCAGTATAAAGTGGAGTGTTACCAGTGACATCTTTACTACATTGGCCGGGTGTTGACCATGTGCTATTTGTGTCATCCGGGTGCGCTACGTCCGTGCATTTTGCTCCCATCCTCCATATTTCTCTTCATTTTTTTCTTTAAAGCCTTCTTTTTCTGTTCTTTTATCGTTTTCCACGTTATTCATCAGCTGTGTCAGGTGCCACAGGTGAGCTGTTTTGTTACCTGTTGCCATCTTTGTTAGGCTAGTGGTGTGGCACTCATTTACGGACCGTCGAGTCGGAGAGATCTCCATCTCTGCTAGCTGGATCCACTTTTCTTTATTCACTTCGGTGTGGAGTTTGTGGAAAAGTCTTTCGCCCTTCAGCGGGTCGGAAAGTATTCCACTAGAAACCTGGGATCCCTATCCCTGCCAGCTGGAAGAACCACCTTGGGTCGTCCCTGACCTGGAGTCCCTTCGGTGTGGACCGGCACGGTTACGGCTGCCATCCTTCATTGGACTGGGGAGCGAACCGTTTCTCGCCTCGCCCATCCGCCATTTTGGTAACTATATGGTTTGTTTTGGACAGAGTTTTGTTTTATTTGGGTTTTCTAACCTTTCAGCGGTTGAGAGGTTTTTCTTCTGCCTTCATGTGCTGTTGGCTCGGACACACCTTTTCTGTGTGTAACTGCTCCAAAGAAGGGGAGCAGGTATGGAAATGGTATCGAGATATGCGTCTTGTTGTAGAATTGTAGAAACGCATTATCTTTAATTGTGTTTTTGGTCCTTAGCGGCTAGGGATTCTGTTACTTTGGACGAAGTTGAAAATAGCTTACTATATGATATCCCTTCATTTTGGTCAATGGAAGCCGTGTGTGTTGTTTTCTGATTACACAGGTTGAGACAATGCTTATCTCGCTCAATATGTGATTTGGGCCGGAAGGATATCAGAAATGTTAGTTTCATTTTCCTTGTTGCTTCACAGACACGAGACGGATCGTGGAACGCATGAGCGTGCGAACGGATAAACATTTAGACCGTGGAGTGTGGAATTCCTGCCGTATCGCCCCACTTGTGGTTCCGTTCTCGTTGTGTCCTTGTCTTATATGTTTGTGTGACAGACGTGTGGAGGGATTCTAATTGTTTTTATTCATTGGAGCTGTTGTTGACTAAGGAAATCATCCTTAGTACAGGTCAGAGAAAAACAAAAGGAAAAGGGAAAGAAGTTATTATAGTTTATCTGCCCTTTTATAGTGACAGACATTGTTGACCTTATTACGGCATTGTGACCCTTCGCACTGACGCACTGCCTGACCCACTATGTTGCCACACACTGACAGGGACGATAGGGAGATGACTTCTTATCTAGAGACTGATCTCCGCCGTAGGGCGGGATTTGTTTTGCCTGTTTTCCTAAGCTGCAGCTCCGGTCTTTGGCTGCTGGAAGACCGGCATCCACGGACCCTGCAGTCAGCATCCTGCGTCCAGGCACCAGTCGCTGTTCCAACTTGCGGACTGGAGGTGAACCTCGTTCCTTTACTGGGACACCTGCTTCACCTCGGACTGGAAGACCAGCCCACCGCGAGCGTTACCACTTTACAGGATCCACCTCCTTCTACGAACCTCCTCGGTTATGGATGGACTCGAGAGTTGAGTGCCCCATGTTGTGTGGTATGGGTGTGGGTCTGGCGTGCGTGTGCATGGGTTTTAAAGCCGGTCACTGATTCGTTTTTGTTTTTTTGTTTTTGTTTGTTTAACTCTAGTTGATTAGGTCCCGTTGGATGCAGTATTGTTTCTAATACTGTGTCAACCTCGGGGTAGGTCAGTGGAGGAAGGACTAGCGCACAGCCCAAACACACTCACAGCTTGCTTACAATCTCATTCATATATCATGCATTCGTCACATCAAACCACTAGTAAAGTCTATAACTTTACTACACATGATCATAGAACCAAACATCAATGCATATGGAGTCAAACAAAATAAAACATTCTCTCTTTCCTTGAACTTCACAAAACCGTTTGTCTAAATCATCATTAACTAACCCGGGTATAAATAGATTCTACTTTACCTGGCCAGGTGATCTTAAACTATTCACGAATCACTGTCTTTTCTTTTCTTCTTTTTTTTTCTTTGTTTCTTTTCACTGTCAGTTTCACAAGCACAACACAACTGCTGGGACTGTCAGGTTGGACTGCTGGCACTGGTCAGGTTGGACTGCTGGCACTGGTCAGGTTAGACCGCTGGCGTTGGTCAGGTTGGATTGCTGATGAAAGTGGCCCCGCCAAGTATGAGGTCGAACCCGGTTCAGATTGAACAGTGACTATCAGACATCGATCTGTTCTCCTTTCTTTCTTCCTGCATTAACGCATTGCACTCTCTCTCTCTCTCTCTCTAGTCTGCTCTATCAAATGGACATGGTTGCTTTTCTTTCCTTTTTCTTTCTTTTTTTTTCTCTTCGTCAGTTAGCAACTCTCTCTCTCAACATCTCTCCTTAGTCCTTCCTCTGCAGACTCTATCTGGTGCTAATGCTACTGCTTTGGTTCTGTTCACTCTCTCTTCCTCATCATCCGAGAGAAAACTGCAGGTGCGTTGACCATTCCAAAAGGAAGTACTCGCCACTGGTATAGCCCCATAGGAGTGGAGAATGCTGTGACTTCCTTTGAGTCCTCACTAAAGGCTTTTTCCCCATAACCTTGCTCGATCTACCCTGGGAAAATTGTTTGCTTGTGGGCCTGAGCAAATATTTTCTTCCACGTTTGGTATGACTTCTGCATCGCCTTGGGACCTCTTCGACTTAAGTAACACAAAATCGATCTCCCCTGTTTTTTTTCTCACAAAGAACGGGTGACTATACGGATTTGGACGGTTCAATCCCCCCACCGGCTGTTCAGGGATTTCCCTTTAGTGTTCAGGAAGAAAGGGGGAGTTAACCCCCTCTCCGGCTGTGCACTTGCCAAGGTAGGGAAGGGTGTTTATGAGGGGGCCCCCTACCCCCTAGCTTATTTGCGCTGTAACAGCGCTGCCTGTCGCGGCCCCAAACAATCCACAGCTTTTTTTTTGGGCTTGCTGCGCGGCCTTTAAAAAAAGGGGGTTGCGTTTGAAATTCGTTGTTGTCGTGAAAAAAAATTACTTATACCTCCGAGCGCGTATTGGCGAATTGCAGAAATTTTTTTAATACAAACTCGACTGGTTTTTTTTCCTGCAGAGAACGAAGAAACAGCTGATATTTGTCCCACAATTTTGTTAGGAAACTTTAAAAACAATGACTACACACAAAACGATAAAAAAACTAATCCATCACGTTTTAGGGCAAGATTTTTTTCCCCTCTTTGTTGTTCACAAGTTTGATACTCCCTCTGCTCAGACTCTCGCAAAAAAGTCGGATACTTACCTTTAAAGCTTGTTTACCCAAAAGTGCGCAATGTAACTGACAAATGGCTTTTCATGCAGTTTTAATTTTGGGCAGCCACACGCACATGCATGACCAAATCTCAAGCTTTGCATGAAACTGTAATGTTTTTGTTTCCGAAAATTCTAACCCGTATTTTTCTGAAATAAATAAAAAACAAAATCAAACACAGTTTCTGTTTTTTTTCTGCACACACCCCAAAACCCCAAACCCCACACAACACACACAAACACACAACACCACAACACACACACATATGCGGGTACACAATTGGGGTATGACTATATGCTGCAAAAATTGGTGTGTGGTGTTGTGGTTTGTGTGTGTGTGTGTGTGTGGTGTCTGGTGTGTGTTTTTGGGGGTGTTTATGTATGCGTGCGCGTGCGTGCGGCGTGCGGTGTGTTGTGTGGTGTGTAACATGCAAAAGCTTTCCCTTTTTTCAATGGGCCTATCGGAGCGGGGGTGCGCATAAGAAAATCAAATTGTGCTTTTCCCAAGCCACCCGGCTGCCCTATAGAAAAACACAGTCCCTATCCCCAAGAGAAGGGGTAGGAGCCGTATGAAACCCCCTGTTCAACCAGTACCACGCGCAGTATCCCCCCTGTGTAAGCCCTCCCAGGGGAACCAGCTGCAAAGCGAGTTCGCGGGGTCGCCCCTGGCCCGCGATAGACACACATGTCCAGAACACAGCTCACTGTTTCTGGTGCAAGGTTTGGCCTGTGCGGAAAAAAGGGAATGAAGGGTTGTGTGTGTGTGTTGGGGGAGGGGGGGGGGGGGGGGGGGGGGGGGGGGGTAAAATGCACTGCGAGGATTTTGGTGACAGGAGGGAGAGGGTTTTGATGGGGCATGTTAGGGAAAAAAGTACTTTTTTTTATTTTTTTAAATTTTTTTAAAAAAAGAAAATAAAATAAACGACTCTTTTACTGGAAGAAAACATAACACATAAAAGGACCACAACACGCACCACCCCGCACACACAACCCACACAAACACACACACACACACACAACACAAACACACACACAACAAAACCCACAAATATTACTAAAAAACAGCAATACTCCCGTGTCAGTTTGCCTTCTTCAGGAACTGTATCCGGCATTCCTTAGCCAAATACATGATTTCCTGTAGCATGCCTTTTTTACATGTTGTGCATGTCTGTTTTATTTCAACACTGAACTTGGGGTCAGCAGCAAAAATTGTATGCTGTCATGCATTGTGGTAAAAAACCTTCAATAAACACACAAACACTGAAAAAACCACACACCCCAACACACACACAAAAACCACACACACACACACAAACACACAACAATAAAACACCATCACACACTGAACACAACGCACACCCCCAACATGAACACACACACACAAAAGAGAGAGAGAAAAGAAAAGAGAGAGAGAGAGGAGAAAGAGAGAGAGAAGTGGAGAGGGAGAGGAGAGAGAGAGGAGAGGAGAGAGAGAGAGAGAGAGCACAGAATGAAGAGAAGAAATTGTTGCACAAGACTAAGCAATTAAAAAAACGAACAAATTTACAAAATTTGCAACACACACCCACACAAAAAACCAACCCCCACCAACACACACACCCCCCAACCAATATACATTCTCTCCTCTCCCCCTCTTTCTCTCTCCTCTCTCTCTCTCCACAAACACACACACACATGAACAACCCACACACCCACACACACCAACACACACACACTTTCGAGAAAGAAAAGGGAGAGAGGAAGAGAGAGAGAGAGAGAGAGAGAGAGAGGAGAGAGAAGAAGAGGAGAGAGAGCACAGAATCACACAGATTTGCCCCAACCCCCCACACACACACCCCCACAAAACACACACACACACACACACACACCACACAACACTCTCTCCTCTCCTTTCTCTTCTTCTCTCTCACAACACAAACACACACACACCACACCACCCCACAAACAAAACACACTGACACACACCAGTCACAGACACAGAAGAAAGACACACAACCCAACACACACACACACACACACACACACACCACCACACACACACACACACACAACAACACACACACATGCTAATATCCATGGGGGCCCTTCATGTTGTCCAGACCATGCCATCTTAATCCCCCTGCTACCCCAAATGTCCACTGGTCACGCGTTAATTTGGCACCCCTTGTCCACTGATCACACATTAATTTGGAAAAGTTTTTGTCACTTTTTTTTTTAAAAAGGGTCACGCTTTGCTGCTTGTGTCCCCTAAATGTAAAAGTGTTGTGTGTTCTGCACCCCAATAACGTTCATATCTTTTGACAATAAGATATTAAAAAAATTGTGATGTGCCCCCAAAAATCTTTAGGATGTAAATTCATATTTTTTACATAGTAGCCTAATTTTAAAAATATGTTAAAACAGGGGATGGGGGGTGAGCGCACACACACCACACACACACACACACACACAACACACCCACCCCACACACACACACACACACACAACACAACACATTTATATACATGTTGGGCATGTACGTGAACGGACTTTATTATTTTTATTAATTTTACACTGTTTCCCCCCCGGGGCCAGGGCTCGCCCTTGAAGAAGGGGGAGACAATAGCCATGTGTTCGCATCATGACACCAATTTCTCCTGCTCTTTTTTTAGACCCCAAACCCCCCTTCTCTTTACTTGTAACTGCATGTGTTTCCCCCCACTTGTTCCCATGTAGCCCCCGTCCAAAATGTTTTGAGGGTAAAAACAAAAGGTTTTTCTAAAAAGGGTTTTTTGGGGATAGCAGCGTGGGAATTTTTTTCTAAAAAAGAAGATTCTTTGATATCACTATCCAAGTTCAAGGGGCACTCACAGCGGGGTTTTTTGATGTGAGTTTTTTTGTGTGGATGTGTGAGATAGCATTTTCAGCTTTTTGAATCTGTTGATAACCCCAGCTCTGAGATGGACCTTGTTTTGAGTCAGCTCAGCTTTGTGCTGAAACCCTTTCACATACAGGGAAATTTTGCCCTTGGCTTCAAATTTGTTGAGGGGTTCCCTATAAAAGACTTGCCGATAGGCCTGTTTGTGGATTTTTTTTCTGTGTAGGGAAACATTAAATGCTGTGTGACGGGCCCAGACAAGGTGGAAGATCAAGCTGTGATTTCCTGTTTCTTTTCTTTTTTTTCCCCTTTCCCGGGCTCCATCATTCTTGTTTTCTTGCGGGGAAAAACACTAGGGGTTGTGTCATTTCGGCTCTTGAAACTATTCTTTTTTAGTCCCTTTTCTCTTTTTTAAAAGATTCAATCTTTTAGTTTGTAAACAAATCAGAAAAGGCTGATTTGTCTCTACCTTTTTGCCCCTAAACGCAAAGGATTCGAAATTTTCTTTATTAGAAATGACATTAACCTTCCGTAGGTCAGGGTGCTTTTTTACCCCCCAAAGAATGTGCAGATGGGGGGGTGAACAGGGTGGTTAATGTCAATGATTGGTTTTTGTAAATTTATGGCGTTGGGCAATTTTTTTTTTTAAAATTTCGGAATTTGTTTAATCTTCCTGATCCCTGTAAACTGCGGTGGTGTTGCCTCATTACATGAGGGGGGTGTTTTTGGGTTTTTTGATGCTGTGCAGTAGACAGGGGTGTGTTCCCTGAGCACTGAAGCCCTACAGCTTGACTTAAAATATAATCCCCAAAAAAAATATTTTGATTGTCTTATTTCTCCAGTCAGGACTTCAGAGCTGCCAGTGTTCTTTGAAAGGACCCATGATTCTCTTCAAATTCTCGGGGCTGCCCTTGCGTCACAATGGCCAGGACAAAAAGTGTTGGTTTGGAGTTTGGATTGGAAGATTTGAAAATCTGAAGCATCAGTTTAAATGTACCCCCCCCAGGGTCCCCCCCTATCTTACCAGATCTCATCCGGGGGTTGTATTTTCAGGGCCGGGCGCTTTTCCTTGTCATCTGCTGCAAAAGGTTTTTACCCAAATTTGGAATGTCTTTTATTTCTCCTTTGCTTTTTTTCTTCTTTTTGTTGCCATTTTTCACACCAAAGGAGTTTTCTTGTATATTTCAATTTCTCCAAACTAGCTTCTTTCTGTTGTTGTCTTTCTTCTTTTACGTCAAATTTTAAATTATACTTTGAGAAATTTTTTGTGTCTGTATTTTTAGCTTTAAACCCCCGATAGTTTAAATGGACCCCGCTTTTTGGTCACTCTCACAGGGCCACTCCGCAGCATCAAGAATCTTTGTCTGTGGGTGCGAGCAGTTCTTTGATTTCGATCCATGTTGTTTTATCACATCCCCTCTAATGTTCCGAAAAATTATTCTGATTTGATCATTGAGATTTTTCTTTTCCCCAGGAGATGATGCCAAAAAGGGGTTTACGGGGGTGTTGTCTTTTTCAACACAATTGGCTGACCCCCTTTTTTTCACCCAACTGTTAAAAGGTCACTTATGCCCCGCTTCCTGCGTAAAAGTGTCAGTAATTTTTCTTCTTCATCAGTGGTGGTTTTCAATACCTCATATCCGGTCTAAAAAGATCACTTATTTTTTCCGATGTCGAAAGGGATAAGTACATCCGACTTTCGGCGTTTTTGGTGGGATTGGGGGGTTTGTTGCGAGGTTTTTGGTTTTTTAATGGGGTTAGTTGATTGCAAAAGCGTCGACACACTTTACAACTGGCAATGCGGGGAAAAAGTTTGTTGGCGGGTCTCTTCGGCCCCCCTCTCGGTTTTTGGGGGCCCACTTTGTTTTTTTGTTTTAAAATGTGCGCTTTGCACTGACTGATTTGGGGCTTGGTCGGTTGTCCCGATTTTGAATTTTTTTAATTCAATGCAACACGGTGATCGTAAAATTTTCGGGTCGGGGTTGCAGCGTGTTTTTAGCTTAGGGGTTTTTGGGCATTTCATCAAATTGCTGTAGACTGCTTGCCCCCTTCATCATTCAAAATGTTAAAATTTTAACAACGGAGAGTTTGTCGCATGGTTTTACATAATCCCACCAAACGTCTATCTTTTCCTTTCGAAACCGCGTTTTTCCCAAAGTCGAAATAGGAATTTAGTCGAACACAGGGCGACTATTTTGTGTCACTTACCATACTGCTGAGACGCCCTGTAAATGATGGGTCACTTTTCGTCAAATAACAACAAAACCCCCAAATTTTTAAAATATTTAATCCTTTTTAAAAAACCACGACACAAGTCCTTCAATAACCCCATGCAAACCCCAAATGAAAAAAAAATCGGGGTTTAGTTGTATCCCAAGTTTGGCCAAAAAAATTCCTAGCAAGCTTCTGGTACACATCTCGGGGAAGGAAAGGGGGGCCAAGTGTTACGCTCCCCCTGCTGCATCGCTGAAGTCGGTAGGGTCAGGGGTCACGCGCCTGACTAAATGTTCTCTGGAAGAAAAAGGGAAAAGCCCTGCCCCAAGGGCCCATCTTTTTTACCCCCTCCTCGATCACTGTTTGGTGGGATAGGGTGGGTAGGGGTTTTAATGTACGGGTTTTGCGATGTTAATCCACCGAAGTCCTTGAGTTGTCCGTGGTTTATCAGTCGGGTGCCTTTAATGTTTAGAAGCCCCAATTCCCCCTGTCTCCCACTGTCTAGCCCCTTTATACAGTGACCTCCCTGTATGACTCTTCTCCTGGGAAATCAGGGAAAAAAAATTCCCCCTTTTTCTGCTGGGCTCCCTTTACCCCCATCAATGATTGGCTTTCGCTAGTGCTGAGTCTCGGCTGAATAATTTGCGGGGCAAATTGTGGAAAATTTTGGGTTTCCCCTTACATCAATTCGGTAATCGATCTACCCTTTTTAAGATTGTGAAAAGGGCCTTTCCAAGCTAGGTTGTTTTGATCGTGGGAAGCAGTAACAGGACTTTTCTCCACCCTTTAGGAATTTTCTTCTACCCTTCTGTCAAAATTGCTTCTTCTGAAAGACCCCAGCCCCCCCCCCCCCCCCCCCTTTTAACCACCCCAAAACCCCCCCCCCCCCCCCCCCCCCCCCCCCCCCCTGACTTCCCCCTCGCAGCCTTAAAAATGGCTCCTGAGGGCCTTAGGGAAAGGCCCAATTAAAGGGGAATCTCTGTTTTCCCCACAACTTCTTTAAAAGCCCTTCCCCCAGAACTTTCCATACCCGCAGGGGGGGGATGGGGTTGGAAAGCTGTGTTCCTAGGGTTTTCCCCTGGAGGGAACGTGCCCCCGCCCGGAATTTTTACGGCCCCCCAAAAAATGCCCCCCCTTTTCAGGGGTTCATTAAGCCTTTTTACCACTTGGGATCTTTCCATCCCCAAAAACCAAAACATTGTGGGTTTGGGGGGGAGATTTGGGTGATCCAGCCCCCCTGTGGGGTTTTTTAAAGGGGTGTTTTAAAACCCCCCCTTTTTCCCCTTTTTTCTGGGTTTGGGAAAAGCCAGACAGCGAAAAGAGTCCCTTTTCCTCAAGCGACGGCCTGTTTTTCGGGGGATACCCTTTCATCGGACCCCCTGGAAAACGGTCCGTAAATTTCCCAAAGAGGTCACCTCCTGTCCCCCTTGGAAAAGGCAAAATTTCCCAAAAAGATCAACACACTCTCCTTTGAATCCAAATTAAAGGGGGCTGTTTGGGCCCTTCCTCCCCCCTCTTGCCCGCCCTTTGGAAAACAACGGTTTTCACCCCCTTTTTTTCCCGGGAAGGCCCTTTTAAAAAAGGTCCCCGCCCTTTTCCTGGCCAAAGAAAATCAAAAGGGGTTTTTTCCCCCAAGGGGTGCCCGGGTGGGGTATTTTATCTTCCCCCCCGGAAAATTACAGTGCCCCGTTTAACAGGCTGGATTTGTGTCAAATCCCTTTTTCCCCCTTGTTTTTACTAACCCAAAAACCCTTCCCGAAATTCCCCTTTTCAACCCCCTTTTTTCCCTGGGTTCCACTCACCTTTGCCCTCCGTTTACACGAAGTTCTTTCTGGGCCCTGCCCTCCCCCCTTTAGGGACCTTTTGGCCTGATTTTTTCCCCGGCGACCCTTTTCAACCTTTTCTCCTTCTTGGCCTTGGGAAACCCCCGCCCTTTTTCCCTTTTACAAAAAAAACATATGTCCTTTTTTCCCTTTTTTACCCTGGGGAATTTCAGAAAATTAAAATTTTCTCCTCACCGGCGGCACCCCCGCCCCGAAGGAAAGTGCTTCTTCATCTTAACTGAAATCCCCCCGCCGGGTGCCTTTTTATTAATTACCCCGGTTGGAAAAATTTTCTTTTCAAACCCCTTTTTCGGCAACTTTTCTTACCACCAAATTAAAACCCCCAAAAAAGTCCGTAAAAAAACTTTCACCTTCTTGGCAAATTTTTTTCCAAAAACCCTTCTTTAGGTAATCCCCTTTTAAGCCCTTCCCAGCACCAAAAAAGATTGTTGGGCCAAAATGCTTAAGCCTTTTCCCTCCCCTCAAAAAATTGCCCCTTTTGGCCAACCCCGAGGTCCGTTTCCGGTTTTCACTCGAAAATTGTTTTTTTCGGAATTTCAATTTTTCGGGGGGAAAAATCGCCCAAGGGCCCTGGAAAAGAAAACCTATTTCCCCTTTTTTTTTTCCCCAACTTTTGCCAAATTTTTGCCTCCCCCTTAATCTTTCTTTTCTCCTTGCTGGGCAACGTTCCTGAACCTTATCCCCGTTTTTTTTCCTTTTCCCTCTGTATTTTTAGCCCCCGGGGTCTTTGGTGTCTTCTTTCCCCTTTTTTTGGGTTTTAAAAAGGGGTGAACCCTGACCAAATCCGGCCAACAAAATTTTCAATGGGGGTTTTTTTTTCGCCATTTAACTTTTTTTTTTTAAAAATTTTTTTAACGGGCACCCAAAGGGGTTTCCCCCTCTTGCAATCCCATAAAGAAATTTTTCCTAAATTTTTTATAAACCCCCCCGACCCTTAAGCAAAACAATTGTGGGTTAAACCGGGGGGAAAACCAAGCCTTGGGAATACTTGAACAAAAGAAGCCATTTTAACATCTTGGAAAAAAAAATTTAAACCTATTTTTGGATTAAAAAACGAATCCCCCCCCCCCTTTTGAAATTGGCAATTTTTGGGGAAAACCCGGCAGGGTTCATAAAACCCCGGTATCATGGGGGGCTCCGAAACACCTCCAACTTCTTAAAATTATTCATTTTTCTGTTCCCTCCCTTAATCTTTTTGTTTCTGCCCTTCTAGGATAAAAAAAAATAAAAAAATTCTTTTTGGGGGGGGGGGTCTTTTTGTTTCTCTCTGCTAAAAATTTTTGCGGAAAATTTTCCACCCACCCCACCTTTGTTGGGTTAGAGGCCCCGAATGATTTTTTTTTCTTTTTAATTAGCGCCCCTAAAAAAAAAAAAAAAAAAAAAAAAAAAAAAAAAAAAAAAAAAAAAAAAAAAAAAAAAAAAAAAAAATAAAATTTTATGTGGAATTGGTACAAATTTACATGTTTTTCCCTAAAAAAAACAAAAAGGGCCTATAAAATCAAGATTCGCTGGGGGCCGAGTGACCCTCATACGACTCTGACCACTGACATGACAGTGTCACGATAACATGCTGGTACCTCTAACTGAGTTGTCACCTTGCCTGTCTTCCCCTTGGTAAACACTGGGTACAACAACCCGCCTTTCACCAGAAATTCTGTCTCACCTCCTCTAACCACATGTTTCTCTCCACCTCTTGCCAACTCCCAAGACTTCACGAGCAAAGGGGTCTTGTTCCTGCGCTGCCCTAAACTCATCAGGCGACACATCTATGCCTGACTTCCTTGCTGGAACGACTAACGTTTATCAACCTTTTCCTCCTTCTTGCTCCGTGTTTGAACTGCTGCCCCTGTAGCAGTCAACAACTCAGGATCCCCTGGATCCCTTGTACCTGGAATATTTCCAATGATCAAATCATAAAGGGGTTTCTCCATCACCAGCGCAGACAACTCGCCTGAGAAGTAAGGGGTACGTACTTCTATCTTAGCAACTGGAAACTCCCTCACAGTGCCATCGATTAGATTACAGTCTGGATTTGCCCTGTCAAATCCCTTCCTCGACCACGTTGTTCTTACTACACCACATGAACACCACATTCCCGTAACACTTTCACCCTCTGCTGGCCAATCCACCCTTCTCCACTGGTAATGAACCACTCAGCCTAGTGCCCTCCATTGCTGACACTGACTGCTGTCCAATGCTGGCCATAGGCCGCACTCCACCCTCTTCAGATTGGATCCCTTTTGGTTCCACTGCAGGTCGTTCCCCCTGGCGACCCTTATCAACCTCTTGCAAGGCTGCTGCCTTCTGGAACCTCATGCGACAATCCCTCGCCACATGTCCCTTCTTGTGACAAATGAAACACCTATTGTCCCTTTGTCCTCCTTTTTTGCCCCACCACGGGGTTTGCAGACTTTGCAGAAAACTCCCCTAGTCTCCTTGCACTCTTCTCACCTGTGCCTGGCACCTGTTTTTTCCTGCACCTTAGTGCCCAAACGTGCCTCCCTGTACACCTCTGCTAACTTCAGCAACTCCCCTGCTGTCTCTGGCTGTCTCTCTTTCAAGTGTATAGTTAACTCAGGCTGCAACCTGACAAAATCTGTTCTTTCATAACCACTCTTTCAACTCGGCGAACTCCTTTCTCGTACCACTCAACTCTAACCACTTCTCAAAATAGTGATCTAGACGTGCACCAAACTGAGTGTACGTTTTCACCCCGCTTGCAATCTAGCTGATCGAAATTTCTTTCTAAACCCTTCCTCTGTAGGTCAAATCCCTTCATCAACGACTCCTTCACAGCACCAAAATCAGATTGTTGGTCTGCTGGTAACGCAGTGAAAATCTGTAATGCCTTACCCGTCAATAGCGCTGACAAAATGACTGCCCACTCTTCTGAAGGCCAACCCTGACTGGTAGCAAACGTTCAAAACGACTGATGTATGCATCAATCGAATCTGTTCCTTCAGAGAATTTTGGCAACTTTGGTCGGGGGCATAACTGCGCACAGGGGCACTGGAAACTGAGCTACCATCATCGGTGGTCTCCCTTTGTATTTTCACTCTCTCTAACTCTAATTGAATCCTTAATCTTTCTGTTTCCTGCGCTTCCCTTAATCTTTCTGTTTCCTGCGCTTTGCTAGCCTGATTAGCGTTTTGCCTGAATCCTTAATCTTTCTGTTTCCTGCGTTTCTTTAGCCTTTTCCTGCTCTGCTATTTCTAATGCGACACGGCGTCTTTCCGCTCGTTCATCTCTTTCCATCTTTTGTTGGGTTTCAACGAATGCTCGCAACTCTTCTCCCGAGTAGCCTAAATCACGAGCGACACTCACAAGTTGTTCAATAGGGGTGTTCTTTTCTTCCGCCATTATATCTTCTTTTTTTTAAACAAGATTTTATTACTACGACAGCCAATCTGGTGGTTTCCGACACGAGTAACGTAATAGCACAATCCTATGAATGATAATATTAGCTTGGGACAACGTAATTAGTTTTTATAAGACGCCCAGCGCCTGACCCAACTATGAGAGCGAATTATAGGCAATCTGTGCGAAATAAATACTCTGGGGGTGAAATGCCAAGCCTAGTGTTAACTATCTTGGAGCAATGCCAAGCCTAGTGTTTAACTATCTTGGAAACATACAGTAAGACACTACCTTGTCTTAGGATTACAATACATGAATCCCACCCAGCTCCCTCTCTGAGAAGTTGAACAATTATAATAAATGGGCCAGAATATCCTGGCAGGCTTGCCAATAAATTGTCAACCTCGGGGTAGGTCAGTGGAGGAAGGACTAGCGCACAGCCCAAACACACTCACAGCTTGCTTACAATCTCATTCATATATCATGCATTCGTCACATCAAACCACTAGTAACGTCTATAACTTTACTACACATGATCATAGAACCAAACATCAATGCATATGGAGTCAAACAAAATAAAACATTCTGTTACGGATGGTGTGCAGTGCGTGTTTTGTTGTCTGACTCTCGCTCTCAAAAGTTTGGATGCGTGTAATAATTATTCCCTACACACACCCACACCATACGTACATGGATAGCCAGGCAACACACGAGTTAGATTTCTTTTTCTTTATAATTATGCTGCCTGAACCATCAAAACATACATTCATGTGAATTGGTACAAATTAATACATGTCACTACACAGCATATAGATCAAGATATCAATACATAGGAACTTCAATCATCAGATATCATATTACATATATTGATATCACTCACATATCTCGCCGGCGCCGTCCACAATGTCTCACAGATACAATCAACACACTCGGTTCCACAGAACCCAAGCCACAGTCTACACACTAAAAGAAGACAAAGAATGATAACCAAGGTCCCCACATGATAAGCACAGCCGTTTACAAACACAAGCGATGAAGAAGAAGAAACAGAATCTCCACATAGCAAGCACAATAAATCACGTAGAACTTTCAGAAGAAGAACCGCAGATTTACATTCACAAGGCACAGTAATCAATAGCAGAAGGACCGCAGATTCACAAAGCACGGCGATCCGTAGAAGAAGAATCGCAGATTCATAAGCACATTACTCCACAGAAGAACCGCAGATTCATAAGCACATTACTCCACAGAAGAAGAACCGCAGATTCATAAGGCACAGCAAATCAATATTGAATCCCCGGAGAACACAATTTCACCAAAGTCCCATAGAACACAATAAACTTTGATTCGACGTACCGTTGATCTAAAACAAATATTAACTTCTCCGTGTATTGATACTACAGTGTCCACATCAATAAATTCAGCCCACCGACACACATGCGGTGGTACAATTAGAGCATATAAATATTCTTACAGGAGTTTTAAGTCACTCTCGGCGACATAGCATTCACAACAATTTTATAACAAATACATTTCCTGCTACATATTCCGCTGGTACCGTCATCAAAAGCATCCCACATACACAGTGAACATCGATGCACTACTGACTTGAAAGTCAGCCTCTCCACATAGTAACACTACGGAGAAAACTATGATTAAAACAAAATAAATTAGCCTGGACACCAAAGCCTCCGCCGTTAATTCTTGCTCTCTTTTTTCTTCTCCTATTATCCTCGTCATGTAGTTACCTATGTCATTTTAAGTTGACGTCATAATTTACGTTGACGTCACACATTCTCTCTTTCCTTGAACTTCACAAAACCATTTGTCTAAATCATCATTAACTAACCCGGGTATAAATAGATTTCTACTTTACCTGGCCAGGTGATCTTAAACTATTCACGAATCACTGTCTTTTCTTTTCTTCTTTTTTTTTCTTTGTTTCTTTTCACTGTCACTTTCACAAGCACAACACAACTGCTGGCACTGGTCAGGTTGGACTGCTGGCACTGGTCAGGTTGGACTGCTGGCACTGGTCAGGTTAGACCGCTGGCATTGGTCAGGTTGGATTGCTGATGAAAGTGGCGTGGCCAAGTATGAGGTCGAACCCCAGTTCAGATTGAACAGTGACTATCAGACATCGATCTGTTCTCCTTTCTTTCTTCCTGCATTAACGCATTGCACTCTCTCTCTCTCTCTCTCTCTTCTAGTCTGCTCTATCAAATGGACATGGTTGCTTTTTCTTTCCTTTTTCTTTTCTTTTTTTTTCTCTTCGTCAGTTAGCAACTCTCTCTCTCAACATCTCTCCTTAGTCCTTCCTCTGCAGACTCTATCTGGTGCTAATGCTACAGCTCGGTTCTGTTCACTCCTCTCATCTCTCTGCTCTTCTCTCCTCAGAGCCTACACCCAGAACCTCTTCCTCTCTCTCTGTCTGTTCGTTCTCTCTTCTCCTCTCCCGTTCTCTCACTCTCACATCTTTCTTATCCTGTTCCGATCTGTCAAAAGGGCGAGTACCATTGGTCAGAATTTTTCCCGCCTCGTAAAAGGTCACCTCCCTCCTAATTCCATTGGACGTTCAAATCGCCACAGTCACATCTACTAGCCTTGCTCTCTGTGGTGGTCAATGGGTCATTTAATTAATTAGCTTGATTTTACCCCCACCACACACTATCTTCCCCCCTCCTACTTCAACCGGCGACGTCCGACTTAACTTGTGGGCGCTGGTCCTGCAAATTGGCCGGATCAGTCTGACCCAGGCGCCGAGACCCGTCTGGCCAGACATATTGATCCGTCGGTCCAGCCACTTAGTCCGTCTGCGGGACTGATGCTGTCTCCATGAGCCTCTCCGCTATGCCTAATTGGCTGACGCGACACCTTAAGTCGTCTGCCTGGACACCAGGATATTTGAGTTGGAGCTTATGTCCAAACAAACTGGCTGGCGACTGACCACGACTTCGGTTTTTCTTTTTCTGTCCGTGACATACTGTCTTTCTTCTGTTATTTTGCTGAATGTTCTTGTAGTGGTTTAGTGGGTTAGGTTGGGACAGTAGCGGGATCCCGGATATTGGAGGGGTTTTGTGGTCTGTTCAATTTACTTTGTCCCCTAAGTCAGTTAGTTCTGAATAGTGCCTTTCTCTTCTATGCCCCATTTTTTTTTCTTTTCCTCTCTCGGCTATCTTTTCTCTTCTTTGTTATGACTCATACCCCTTCTGGAGTGCTAGTGTGAGTGAGTGATTGTAATGTGAGTAAAAATATTGTCAAAACTTCTTCCTCTTGTGGTCTGGTGTTGTGAGGGATAGAGTGATCACTCCGTTTCTGCCACTGCACATTACCTGTATAAGAACCCCCCCCTGTCAGGTGTACTCACACGTGACACTTATCATAACCAGCTGTTGATTTGCTAGGCTTATCATAACCAGCTGTTGATTTGCTAGGCTTATCATTACCACTGTTGATTTGCTAGGCTTATCATAACAAGGTGTTGGTTTGCTAGGCTTATCATAAGCAGGTGTTGATTTGCTAGGCTTATCATTACCACTGTTGATTTGCTAGGCTTATCATTACCACTGTTGATTTGCTAGGCTTATCATAACCAGCTGTTGACTTGCTAGGCTTATCATAACCAGCTGTTGATTTGCTAGGCTTATCATAACCAACTGTTGACTTGCTAGGCTTATCATTACCACTGTTGATTTGCTAGGCTTATCATAACCAGCTGTTGATTTGCTAGGCTTATCATTACCACTGTTGATTTGCTAGGCTTATCATAACCAGGTGTTGATTTGCTAGGCTTATCATTACCACTGTTGATTTGCTAGGCTTATCATAACCAGGTGTTGATTTGCTAGGCTTATCATAACCAGCTGTTGATTTGCTAGGCTTATCATTACCACTGTTGATTTGCAAGGCTTATCACTTTCGAGTAATGACAGGAACAGGCCACTTGGCCTTAAACCAGTCGTTAAGTTGGTCGACTGAAAAGTAAATGAACACGCGCACAAAAACACCCATTTCACTTGAACAACTTGTCAGTTAACCACTTTCTAAATAATGAATGTAACCAATGTAAGTTCTTTGAACTTTACCCAGCTGATAGATGGCCACTTTGAAAATAGTGGGTGTAATGGAAACATGTCTTGAACCAATTGAGATTTGTTACTTCCAAGCTGCTGAATACGACAGAAAAAGACCCTTTGACTGTTTTAGCTTGCTGTAAAGTGCAAAATCCCAAAAATTGGTTCTTTTTTTAAGTTGCATTATTTGCTACCTAGTTTGAAAGTAATGAATATAATGGACAAAACTATATTGAATGAATATAATGGACAAAACTATATTGATCTGAATCATTTCCTAGCAAGGCAAAGAGCAATGAATACGACATAATATTTCATTGATAAATCATGTGTTAACCACGTTGCATGTAATACAATGGAAAAAAACTGTCTAATTTCAAATGATTTATTAGTCACTTTCAATGTAATGAATACAACAGAAGACACGGGTCTGATATGAATCATTTGTTAGGTAATGGAAATAGGCCCTTTGACCTTGAACTATTTTGTTAGTTAATATGTTAACCACTTTGAACTATTTTGTTAGTTAATATGTTAACCACTTTGAACTATTTTGTTAGTTGATATGTTAACCACTTTGAAAATAACAAACATTATGGAAATGGGTCTTTTGAAATTGAACAAATTATTAGCCTCTTTGAAAGTAATAAATACAAATCAAAAAGCACCCTCAACTTTAACCTGTTGTGTGTTTACCTCCTTGAGGAACTTTGATCTTGAACCAACAGCAAGGTGAAAATGGGTCAAATCATATTCAACAGGTGTTAGTATTCCATCATGCACACCATTTCACAATTGATGTTTACTGCACAAGAAATCGCTATCCATCCAGGCACATTGAACACACACACACACAACACACACACACACACACAACACAGAAGAGAGAGAGAGAGAGAGAGAGAGAGAGAGAGAGAGAGAGGAGAGAGAGGGAGGAGAGAGAGGAGGGGAGAGAGAGGGAGGGAGAGGAGAGGGAGGAGGGAGAGAGAGGGAGGGGAGGAGGGAGGAGGAGGGAGGAGGAGGGAGGGGGGAGGGAGGGGGAGGGAGGGGGAGAGGGAGGGGGAGGGAGGGAGGGGAGGGAGGGAGGGAGGGAGGGGGAGGGAGGGGAGGGGGAGGGAGGGGGAGGAGGGAGGAGGGAGGGAGGGAGGGAGGGGGAGGGAGGGGAGAGGGAGGGGGGGGGGGGGAGGGGAGGAGGGAGGGGGAGGGGAGGGAGGGAGGAGGGAGGGAGGGGGAGGGAGGGGGGGGGGGAGGGAGGGGGAGGGAGGGGAGGGGGGGGGGAGAGGGGGGGGGGAGAGGGGGGAGAGGGGGGAGAGAGGAGGGGGAGAGGAGGGGAGAGGAGAGAGAGAGCGAACGAACGACACGAATCTTTTTTAATGAGGGATAAAGAATAAGCACAATACAGGCTTTTTTACATCTTGCCCTCGATGAAGCAGAAAAAAATAACAATATGTGACTTCAAAATCAACCAACCATCTAAATAGTGAAAAGAATATTAGCCTGAAATACAAAAGGCAATCCAAAAATATGACAGTCAACTTTTCACACACACACACACACACACACCACACACACACACACACACACACACACACACACACACACACACACACACAAAGAGAAAACAACTTCCAGCAAAATACAATTAAAAAAAAAAAAAAGAGAAGAAGAGAAATGAAGGACGTCAATGAAAGGTGGACAGGTGAACAGTATGTCATGACAAGGTATAGAGAAGGGGTAACGAAGGAATACAAATGAACATTCAAATACATTTAAACATCATTTGTACTTAAATCAAAACAATAATTTTGAAATACGTATAAAGAAGGTTATATGATGTTCTCATTAGTCACACTGTTTAGGAAGCGTAGCATCAGATATGAGAAGTATTGTTTTTTGAAAACGTTTAGACTAGAAATTACATTAAATGAAGACACTAGGTCATTCCACAAACAACCACCAGAGTAAATGAGGCTAGATTTAAAAAGATCAATCCTCGGTAGGGGTATCTGAATCTTTCTGACATTGCGAATCAGGTTCGTTTTAAATTTTTTTTTCAAAGTTGGTGGTGCTTGATTGGACATTATCTTAAACATGAAAATTGCTTTGTTATAAGTGAGTTTCCATTTTAGAGGCAAAATGTCTAAACGTTTATAATCAGAGGGAGTTACAGTTGTAGATTTGAGAGAGAGAGCCAGCTGAAACACCTTGCACTGAAATCAATCGCTCAGAAAAGTCAGACCTTTAAGAACTATCTGTGCCTTGAGTTTTGAAGCATTGCATTTCATCCAGGTCGGCCTAAATATTCTTGAAGAAAAATGTTAAAGTGTTCTTAACAGAGGTGATCAAGATTAAAATGATAGGTAATTTTAATAGACAAACTGTGTGTTTACTGGATACACTGAATTAAAATCGATGTAGTAGTTCACATGAAGTCTCCATCCATACTTCTCTACCCATCTGTTTCTGTTTCCTTTTTTTTTGGGGGGGGGGGGGTACTAGATTGGAATGACAAAAGTCAAAATAAATAGGAATTCTTTGAAGGATACTTCTCTCCTGTAAAATCTCCCTCTCCTCTTTCCAACCAAACCTTCATGTTCTATAAGAATGTTTCTGAAGCGGGACCTCTCTGTTCAGCTTGCATTGCCTTTCTCCCAACAGGGTGCGCAAAATTGATGGAAAAACTATACTCTGTTTATCTTGCTACTACATGATAGATAAACAATGCCTCTCAACTGCATGAAGGAGGGAATCTCACAAGGTGATTTACCATGCCCATCATTTCCATTGCAAAGAATGTGCACTTTGGGATTACATCCATATTTACATGGAGGGGGGGGGGGTGTGTAATGTGCACTTTGGGATTACATCCATATTTACATGGGATGGGTGGGTGGGGTGTTTAATGTGCACTTTGGGATTACATCCATATTTACATGGGAGGGGGGGGGGGGGGTTAATGTGCACTTTGGGATTACATCCATATTTACATGGGAGGGGGTGGGGGGTGGGGTGTTAATGTGCACTTTGGGATTACATCCATATTTACATGGGGGGGGGGGGGGGGTGTTAATGTGCACTTTGGGATTACATCCATATTTACATGGGAGGGGGGGGGGGGGGTTAATGTGCACTTTGGGATTACATCCATATTTACATGGGAGGGGGGGGGTGGGGTGTTAATGTGCACTTTGGGATTACATCCATATTTACATGGGAGGGGGGGGGTGTTAATGTGCACTTTGGGATTACATCCATATTTACATGGGAGGGGGTGGGGTGTTAATGTGCACTTTGGGATTACATCCATATTTACATGGGAGGGGGGTGGGGTGTTAATGTGCACTTTGGATTACATCCATATTTACATGGGAGGGGGGGGGGAGTTAATGTGCACTTTGGATTACATCCATATTTACATGG
>JAFLJL010003202.1:0-5000 GCA_018398815.1 Conus ventricosus | reverse complement strand
ATTAAGTTTTTAATTAAGTTTTAATTAATACTTCAAGTTCTTAATAAGTTCTTGATTAAGTTCTTGATTAAGTTACCTCAAGATCATAACTAAGTCATCCTCTAAGTAAAACCAAGTTCTTATTTAAGTTATCTTATAATTATCAAAAAATACAATTATGTTTTTATCTTAAATAGTAGATGTCTATATAGTACACACACGCTCAAAAAGCGCGTCATCGTTGAGGATGTCTTGCTTAACGCCCTTAGCGCGAGATCGGTCAGCATAGATCTTAATGAAGTTCTTACATCCTAAGCAACCGCAATTGATTACAATTCTGGTCTATGGAAATGTCTTTTTTAGACTCCATGTCTTTATTTATTGACTTCATCATTTTATAATACGCCATGATCTATTTTTATTAAAAAAAACAAAAAAATTTTAAAATTAAGTTCTTAAAATATTATTCCATTTGAAATGGATCAAAATGATCTTTTGTTGTTGGCGGGTTTTGGCGTGCAGTTGTCTTTTTCTGTATTTAGTGGTTCAGATTTTTTGATTGCTTTTGTTTCTGTTGCCATTGTGTATATATTTTATAACCGTAATAACTGCCCCCAACAGCAGCAATGGCGCCAAAAATGGCAAACAGTTTTAAGTTCAATATTCCCTGAAGACTTTGGTGCTGTAGGTCTTGTATCACATGGAGTTTTTATAGCGGGCATTGAATCAACTTGTTCTGGCGCTGGCGGTGTTATGTTTTCATGAGTTATATTCTGTAACATTAATTTTTTTTTGTCTGTTCCACTCTGCTAATTTTTTTCCTGCTTTAACACGCCCAGGATGAGGGTGCTTTTCACTGGCCCCCACCTGGTTCAGTGTTTTCTGATTCTGCTGATTTTCTGGCTTGGTTACTTTCTCCACCTGATTCAATGTTTCCTGATTCTGGTTCTGATGATTTTCCAGCTCGTTCATTTTGAAGGGAAACAAAATCTATATGATTAAAAGTTATTAATCCCATGATTAATGGCGATAACAATGTTCCAAAATCTGTAGTATAGATCACATTTCCCAGAGACTCTAATGACTTTGTTAAAACTGGATCTTGCGTTAAATCATAGTAAAATCTTGTTCAGAATGAATGGGAGCAAATCTACTGACTAGTTTAGTGTACAAAAATAAGAACGTTTGCCCCACACTTTTCACCATTCTAGAACCCAGCTGCGCTTCATACCTGTTATGATACTTTATAATGTCTTGTGGAGACATCTGTTGAATCTGTTCTATGCTGAATTCAGTTCCGAGGAACTGTTTTTTTTTCCCACATGCTGCCAAAGAATACAGCCTCTCCTTTTTGGGCATAATAGCTTGATCATCAACTTGGTCATCATAAGTTCAGGAAGGTTTAGGCGCCTTGTAGCTGTAGTAGATCATCGCTGTTCTGTTTTTTATTAATTATAATTATTTATTTTCTTAAAATTGAGCACCGAAAAACTGTTACCAACCTTGTATACCATTCTGCTGTTATTGGAGGTCTAATGTGTAGGATATCAATGCTTGGTAAAACCCTTGTTAAGAATTAACCAGCAGTCTTGGCAAACTAGACTTTGAGGATTCAGCAAAGCTAATTGTATCATTTGCAGCTTCGTTTGCCACGAAAGTTTTCTAGTCAAGCAAGGAATAATTCCAGACAGTATAAATATGTAAATAAAAAATACATTTATAAAAAATGGCTTCACTCGTAATGATGATAGGCGGCGCTGTGGTGAATGCGCTCGCTTTTAGCGGAAGTAATTTCGCATTTAGTAAACTGCGGGATGACGGCGAGGAAAAAGACTAACAAAGCTATGGAGCAACTAGCAGCGGCAAAAGGGACGCCTATGAAAAGCAGAGACTTGAGCAGTTAGATTTTATTAATAACACACTGAAAAACAAGGACATGCCGCTTACACATTTAAAGATGTTGATCAAGCGATAAAAGAGTATTATCTTGTAACGGGAAACCCCAATCCAGACATTGCCCCCACCAAAATTCAGTGACTTTTATCAACCATCAGAAAAACAAAAGATGAAGAAATCGGGTTTATTGTTTTGGTATGCCCGTCGTGTATTTTGTTGCACATAATATGGCTAAATAAAAAATGAACAAAATCTATTATTCGCCAAAAGGATATTGGAAGGGAATAACGGCAATAAAAAGCTAAGCCAAGCGGCAGGAGTCAGTGAACAACAGCGAAGGAATGGTTATCTAAACAAGGGGATTTGGCAAAATTTATTTACCTGTCCTAGACGAATACAGAGACCACACTTTGTCAATACAACTCCAAACGACACCATCAAATGGCCCTTCTAAAATTTACCCTCTGATACGATTAGACGAAAAAGTTTTAATTTACGCCCTTACAGTCATTGACATAGCTTCAAAATACAAAGATGCAAACCATTACAAAAAAAGAGAGCCTCTGCTGTTGCTGTCCGCTATACACTGATATACCAACGAGGCCCGCTAACTTACCCTCGCATGATTCAAGTTGTGATGGAAAAAAATTTTAAAAGGGCCCAAAGTGAATCAATTATTGTTAAAACATAGAGTTACCGTTAGAAGAAGCATTCCGGAGTTCACAGATCACAGTCTTTAGTTGAAAACTTTAAAAAAAACAGTTAGCTGAAAGACTTTTCTCCTCCCAGTATCACAGAGAGCTGATTGACAATTCTCGCAACACAGAATGGGTTTGAAGACTGCCCTCAGTTTTGCGCGCAATGAATAATGAAGAATTTAAAGGACTAAAACCAGTACAAGCAATCAAAAAACAAACAATAAATGTTGCTGAAAGGGGGCGTCAGTTCATCCCGGGAAACTATTACCGTTTGGTTTAAAGTAAGGTACCTTTATTTACCGGGGGGAAACAGAAGGGGACACTCGCATCAGGGCAACAGATTTCCCGTTTTGGGGTGTTGATCCATATGAAATAAAAAGAATTGTAAAGATGAATCCCCCCGTGTATTATTTACGAGAAACTGACACAACAAAAAAACCAGCTCCCCAAAGATCTTTTGTGAAAGAAGAACTGCAGATAATCCCCCCAGACACAGTTCCCCTTTAATTAATTTACGTAAATATATTTGAGTTTAAAATGGAAGCTCAGAAGGAAGTGCAGAACGAAACAAGAATTGTAAAGGAAAGGGCCTTTAAATGATACGGGAATCATTTTATGCATGTTAAAGCTATTAAGGAAACATTTCGAGAATTAATCAATGCATGGGTAAATATCCAGATCACCTACAACTTAAACCCCCAAATTGGGAAAAAGAATATCTTGAATAATAAAAAAATTCGGGAAAGCAAAGCAACATGAGGGAAAAAATTTAAATGAATTGGATGAAGCTATGATTGATCTTATAATAAAAGTTGATGAAAATATTAAACCCCCCCGTTATGCGGTCCTCCAGTGCCGATTGCATATGAAAACTCTGGATTAACAAACACCGTTTTGTGTTTGTTTCTATCTAATAACTTCTTTGTTACAACAGTTGTGTTGATCTCATGTAGATTAGATCGTAGTTTTACGTTGTCATGATGAAAAGTCTTATTGCCAAACAATGCTTCTTTGTAGTTGTCATGCGATATGTTTGACTGCACAACACTGCGGGATATTCCCTTTGCTTTCTTAATGATTTTCTCCTGGCTCGAAATACTGTACATTTTCGACCTTAAACCAATAAACTCCTTAATCACCTTTCCAGATAATTCATCCTTCATCTTTCCTAAAACTTCTTGTTAGTATTGAATGCAAAGGCGAATCTTTAGGGTAATCAGATGTATCATACCATCCTGCATGCCCTTTAGCTACTTCGGTTTCATGTCTTTATAGATGTCTTCAGTAGGGATATCTATAACAAAACTATCTGTATCTGTGTAAAGTTACTCTGGACTCTGGATACAAGGGCTTAAAGTAGTCGTAAAGAAATTCTAACATCAAAAGCTTTGATAATTCTAAAACGGTAAACCGATAAATACAGGTTTGTCTAATTTGACTTTCTTTTTTTTCATCATTATACCAAAAAGCTGATCATGAAATCTTCTAAATCTGATAATTAGGTTTTGAAGTCAGCTTAATTGCTTCGTTCTCTTTGGTGACTAATCTGACATCTTTACGCTTGTGCGGATTCTCCATAGTCTTTCCAAACAGCTGTTGTTCATTCAACTTGAAAAAGTCTTTTTCTGAAGCATCTGTGGATTTGGTTCTGAGATCAGTGTTCTTCATGATGTATGGTTTCATGAACTGTTCTTGATCAAAAGCAATTATGCGATGACTGCTGTCAACTTCAACCCATGTCTTAAATAAAATTGTAGAGTCTGTAATGACAGACTAATTTTTTTTGCCTCGAAGATTGGGCACAAGTTTAGCGGCTCTCTTGGATTCGTCTTTAGACTTTCTGCTGCTAATGGGTAGTCTTATGTAGGTCATGGAGTTCATGAGGATATTCTAAGTCAACTTCTAGAATGTATCCATGCTGTTGATCGAGGCGCCAAATGCCCAACCACTTTAATGCCTTTTGATATTGTTCGGATCGCCGACTGTGTACATTTTAAAGTTTTCGTAATGGAAGTGATTGCGCCATTGCCCATCCATACAGATTGTTTGCATCTAATACATAGATAGTTAGACTTTTACTTGGATTATAGTCGTCCAGTATTTGTTGTTTGCTTTACAGTAATGATGTGATGCCATACTAATTCCCCACGCAACCCGTTTTCAATCATCTATCATTGGTAATCTGACAATAAATCAATCTGTACTCCAGTAAACTTTAAGAAGATCACTATCCGGGGCGAAATGTAATGCGCGGATCTAGGCTATAATGTTTATCAGGTCTTTTTAAATTTTCAAAGACGGGCCCCAACAAATACATTTTGCATCAATTAGGAGTCAGATATCCCCAGTTTTAAAATTAATTTTCCGTTTTTGGGGGAGGGTTTAAAGACCTACCCCCCCCTCAAGACTAGGAAGGCCCCCAAAGGG
>JAFLJL010003201.1:0-22465 GCA_018398815.1 Conus ventricosus | reverse complement strand
TAAAAGGGGCCAAAAAACTATATTGGTACAACACCGGAATCAGATATGATCAATGCATCTGCATTCGTCGATCGCCTGCTGGGGTTTTCGCCATGGGTAATTAACTTGCAGATCATGGGATCATAAAACATCGAAATTTCATCACCCTCATTGACGCCTGAGTCTACCCCGACACCTTCTACACGATGGGGCTCACGATAGTGAACCAGCTACCGATTGAAAGGCATAAATTCGCGTTCAGGATTTTCTGCATACACGCGTGTTTCATGGCCCAGCCGTTTATGCCGATATCGGATTGCTCTGCAGGTAAATGTTCACCGGCAGCTGCCAGTATCATCCACTCGATTAAATCTACACCGGTTTATAGCTTCGGTAACCGGTGTTCTACCTGCAATCGGGTGTTCATTTCAAGAAAATAAAAATTACGATCCTTGTCCAACAATTAATTCGACTGTACCGGCTGAAACATAATTGACCGCTTTGGCCAGCAACACCGCCTGTTCGCTCATGGCTTTGCGGGTAGCTGGATCAATAAAAGGAGAGGGGGCTTCCTCAACCACTTTTTGGTGGCGGCGCTGTATCGAGCACTCGCGTTCATTCAGGTCAGTACTTTGCCATATGATCCGCAATAACCTGAATTTCGATATGTCGGGGTTGTTCAATAAACTTTTCTAAAAAGACGCGATCATCGCCAAAACTTGAAGCTGCTTCACTGGCTGCCCGGTGAATCCATCTGCCACTCTGCCTCGTTATATGCCACACGCATACCTTTGCCACCGCCGCCTGCGCTGGCTTTAAGCATGACCGGATAGCCGATGTCATTCGCAATTTTAACCGCTTCGTCCGCATTTTCGATAACACCGGTAATAGCCAGGTATTACATTGACGCCAGCGTCCTCGGCAATTTCTTCGAGGTGATCTTATCGCCCATTGCCTTGATCGCCTGTGTATTGGGGCCAATAAATACAATGCCTTCAGTTTTCAGTCTTTCAGCAAATGCCGCGTTCTCAGAGAGGAAGCCATAACCCGGATAAACGGCGTCAGCACCTGACTGTTTGCAGGCGTCGATAATTTTATCAATGACTAAGTAGCTTTCAGAGGGCAGGATCGCCTATGCAGACCGACTCATCAGCGCATCTTACGTGCAAGGCCTTTTCATCTGCCGTCGAATACACAGCCACAGTTTTGATGCCAAGGCGATTGGCGGTGCGCATGGCACGACAGGCTATTTCGCCGGGTTGGCAATCAGGATTTTTTTTGAATAAGCTCATAGGATCCAGCCCTTGAGGATTACAGTGGAAGATTGCCGGTTTGTTCGCCACGGATTCGTCAATGATTTATTCATTTAACATATTCAGCGACGGCTTACTCGTGAGCGTGTTTTCTCGCGGCAATATAACGTCATCAACATATCCGCGGCTGCCGGCAATGATGGATTGGCAAATTTCTCCGGTATTCCTGGTGCGCTGCTCGATTTTTTCTGGATCGCTGGCATCTTCACGAAATATGATTTTACTGCACCTTTGGGACCCATTACTGCAATTTCTGCACTGGGCCAGCAAAAATTTATATCACCACGAAGGTGTTTGGAAGCCATGACATCATAGGCTCCGCATAAGTCCTTGCGTGTAATATAGTGATTTTGGCACCGTACACTCTGCATAGGCGTAGAGTAATTTAGCGCCATGTTTGAAAATGCCGCCATATTCTTGATCGGTGCCCGGCATAAATCCGGAACGTCGACAAAGTTAGTATCGGAATATTAAATGCATCACAAAATCGGATAAACCTTGCGGCCTTGAGTGAAGCATTAATGTCCAGGCAGCCTGCCAGCACCATGGCTGGTTTGCGACAATCCCACTGTTGAGCCCTGAATACGGCAGAAACCGGTAATAATATTTTTGGCAAAATCAGCTTTGGTTTCAAAAAAATGATTTCGTCAACAATTTTCCCGATCACTTCATGCATATCATAGGGCAATTCGATTGGACGGCACCAGCGTATCCAGTGAGTGCACTTCTCGTTATGCCGGAATCATCAAACGGGCGGGTGGCGGCAGTTCTTTATTATTGCTGGGTAAAAGTCAAAAAAGTTTCGGTCATCAAAAGAATTTCAATATCGTTCTCAAAGGCTCCATCGGATACACCGGACTTGGCTGCATGGGTTTTGGCGCGCCCAGTTCCTCAGCGGTGACTGTTTCATGTGTAACTGTCTTGACTACATTTGGCCCGGTAACAAACATGTATGAGCTGTCCTGAACCATAAAAATAAAGTCGGTAATTGCCGGGGAATAAACGGCACCACCTGCACATGGTCCCATAATAAGCGATATTTGCGGTACCACTCCCGACGCCATAACGTTGCGTTGAAAACTTCAGCATACCGCCTAACGAGGCAATTCCTTCCTGAATTCGTGCGCCGCCGGAATCATTTATACCAATAACCGGTGCACCGACCTTGATGGCCTGATCCATGAGTTTGCAGATTTTTTCAGCATGTGCTTCGGATAAAGAGCCGCCAAATACCGTGAAGTCCTGGCTGAATATAAAAACCAGACGCCCGTTGATGGTGCCATGGCCAGTGACCACCCCATCACCGGGAATGCGCGTCTCTTGCATACCAAAATCATGGCAGCGATGTTCAACAAACTCATCCCATTCTTCGAAACTGTTCATATCCAGCAGATTTCGATTCGCTCCTGGCCGTTAATTTTCCCTTCGCATGTGCGAATCAATGCGATCCTGGCCTCCCCCAAGCCGAGCTCGTGCACGCTTTTCCTCAAGTTGTTGGATGATATTGCTCATGGTCTTTGTCTTGTCAGGGGTTGTGATTCCTTAACTGATCAGTTTCAATAATTTTTCTGCGGCCGTCGGGAATATGACTGCCCGGCCAAAAATTTCTGCTACGCCACAAGCGTAAAGTGCATCGTAATCCTGGGGGGGTATCACGCCACCGCAGATGACATGAATATCCCTGCATCATGTTTTTTTTAGCAGTTCAATGACACGTGTACCAAAGTGCTGTGCCCGCCAGCTGTGTGGATATGCCAATGATATGTACATCATTATCGATTGCCTGTTGTATAATTTCTTCAGGGGTTTGAAACAGGCGGACTGATTCCACATCAAACCAATATCAGCCAGTGCAGTGGCTATAATCTTTGCACCGCGATCGTGTCCGTCCTGGCCAAGTTTGGCAACCAGTATACGAGGACGCCGACCTGTCTTGCTGGCGAAGTCTTCAATTGATTTTGAATCATGTTGTATTGCTCATCGATGAAAAGTCCGCGCCATATACACCACTAATATGTTTGTGACTGGGCTTGATGGCGCCCGTATACACTTTCAAGGGTATCCGAGATTTCGCCAAGTGTTGCCCGTGCACGGGCGGCTTCAATTGCGACTGACAAAATATTAGTAATTCTCATTGCAGGCAAGTTTTAATTTTTCGAGGGTAATGATTAACCGCTTGTGAATCGCGCGAAGATTTAATTTTATTGAGTCGGCCAACCTGTTTTTTGCGAACTTCGGTATTATCAATGACCAATACATCAACCTCAGCCTCATCAGCTGTTTTCAATTTGTTTACCCCGACGATAATATCCTCACCTCGATCAACTCTGGATTGCCGTCGCGCTGCTGATTCTTCAATTTTAAGTTTAGGCCATACCGCTGGCAACGGCCTCTGCATACCACCCATCTCTTCTATTTCATCGATTATTGCGCTGGCTTCATTGATGAACTTTTGGGTGAGGCTTTCAATGTAAATAAGAACCACCAAGTGGATCAATAACACGGGTGATTTCGGTTCATCACGGATGATTAGCTGTGTGTTGCGGGCAATGCGGGCAGAAGTATCCGTTGGCAGCGCCAGGGCTTCATCAAACGAGTTTGTGTGCAGCGATTGGGTGCCACCCAACACGGCTGCATCGCTTCTATGGTTGTACGAATGATATTGTTATAGGGGTCTTTGCTGGTCAGACTGACACCAGATGTCTGACAGTGGGTGCGCAGCATCAGCGATTTGTTATCTTTTGATTAAAAATTTTCTTTATGTAGGTTGCCCACAACACCCTGGCTGCACGCAATTTCGCCACTTCCATGAAAAAATTCATACCGATTGCAAAAAAGAAAGACAGTCGCGGTGCAAATGCATCGATTTCAAAGCCGCTTTTTTCGGCTGCCGGCATACTCGATGCCATCTGCGATGGTATATGCCAGCTCAAGCAGGCAGGTCGCACCGGCCTCCTGCATGTGATAACCCGATATGGAAATTGGATTAAAACGCGGCATATTCTGTGCAGTATAACCAATAATATCTGAGACAATCCGCATCGATGGGGCAGGCGGATAGATATAGGTATTACGGACCATAAATTTCTTTAAGGATATCATTTTGAATGGTGCCAGAGAGTGCTTCAGGAGCTACTCCCTGTTCTTCTGCTGCAACAATATACATGGCCATAACAGGTAGCACGGCGCCGTTCATGGTCATCGACACCGACATTTTGTCAAGCGGAATACCATCAAACAGAATTTTCATATCCTCTACAGAATCAATCGCGACAAACCGGCCTTGCCGACATCGCCCTCTACACGAGGATGGTCAGAATCAAAACCCGATGGGTTGCCAGGTCGAATGCAACGACAAGCCCATTTGGCCTGCCTTTAAGTTTTGTGAAAGAATTCATTTGAGGCTTCTGCCGTTGAAAAACCTGCATACTGGCGAACAGTCCAGGGTCTGCCAGCATACATGTTGCTCGCGGACCTCGAGATAAGGTGGGAACCCGGGTAGTGTTTGTGCGTACTGAATTGACTCAAGATCTTCAGCCGTGTAAAGCGCTTTAACAGCAATACCTTCCGCTGTAGACCGGGTCAGTTCATCAATGTCAGCACCCCGTCGTTCTTTACTGGATAGATAACCCAGTCTTCTTTTGTGGATTGCTTGAATTGGCTCATAAACAGTCGTCTGGTAAACGGTTATTGTCATAAAATCCTCAAAAATATATGGCAGCAGAAACCATCCTCACTTAATACTTTAACTGTTGTCACCAAAGATGTGAACACAAATAGACTTTTTATAAGAACTATAAACCAGCTTATGATGGGTTGATTAGGAATATTTATTTGAATTTTGATAATCAAAAAAGAGCAGAATTGGGCGAATAAGACTCAATGAGTTAGTTATACTCAGAACAGTCATTTAGGTTAAGATCGCTCCAAAACTTAGCGTTGTAAGTGGCGATAATTATATAATTATATGAGTTGTTTAATTCTTTTAAAAAAGTTGCTATGCATGACCGGCTGTTACTTGTGTGGGACAGATTCTAAATTTTAGAGAACATTATCGGAGTACTCCGTGAAAGAGATTCAAGATGCCTGGGGAAAATTAAAAAAACATGGGTCTAGATTAAAGGGGCATGTACCCGGATTTATTTAATGATAATCAAAATCGATTTGAGGAGTTTTTCTGTTCGGCAGGAAAATTTTTTATATGATTTTTCCAGAGAAAACATTGACTTAGCGGCATTAGATGATTTGCTGAATCTCGCTGAAGCGGCACAGTTTGAATCACGTCGTGATGCAATGTTTAGCGGAGAAAAGATTAATCTCAGCGAAAATCGAGCTGTCCTGCATACAGCGTTGCGAGGCAGTGTTGATCCGCATTTGTGTGTAGATGGGAATCAATAAATCAAGAAGTAGAGGAAGTCAAAGGCAAGTTCTTAAGTTTTGCCGAGTCTGTGCGTGAGGGGGATTACCGTACAGCAAATGAGAATAAATTTACCGATATTGTAAATATAGGTATCGGTGGCTCTGATCTGGGACCGGTCATGGTCAGCCAGGCGTTAGCACCATGGCATGATGGGCCTCAGGTTCATTATGTTTCAAATGTCGATGGGTCGCATATATTAGATACCTTGCGTACATTGGATGCCAACACTACGATGGTTATAGTGTCATCAAAGACGTTTACGACTGCTGAAACCATGCGCAATTTTGAAACGGCATTAGACTGGTTAAAAACCACTCTGGGTGGACAGGCTGAAAACCACCTGGTTGCAATATCAACGAATCTTGCAGCAACTCGGTCTTATGGTATCGATGATGAACGCGTATTCGGGTTCTGGGATTGGTCGGCGGTCGTTACTCAATTTGGTCGGCCATTGGTTTGCCCGTGGCCATAGCCATTGGCAAAAAAGCATTTGAGCGATTTTTAGCAGGCGCCAGTGCAATGGATAATCATTTTTGTAATGCGCCACTAAAGGAAAATTTACCGGTGCTGATGGCGTTAATTGGTATTTGGAGGCGTAATATTATGAATTATCCTTCAGTTGCGTTGATTCCGTACGATCAATATTTGGCAAGGTTTCCCGCTTATGTTCAGCAACTTGATATGGAATCTAATGGCAAGCAGGTTAGCTTAGGTGGAACCGTTGTAGAGGGTGTCACGGGCCCGATTATTTGGGGCGAACCCGGCACTAATGCACAGCATCATTCTTTCAGTTGATTCATCAAGGTACTGACATTATCCCAGTGGATTTTTTGGTGGCAGCTAATCCTTCGGTCAAAACAGACTCAAATGACGCAAAACGAGCATCATGTGGCGCTGATCTGCAATGTTTCTGGCGCAGGCGCAGGCGCTAGCATTTGGATGTGACTTAGAGGCGGTGCGTGTTGAAATGAGTGATGACGGCTATGACTCAAACGAAATAGAACGACTGGCACACATAGGGTTTTTCCTGGAAGCCGTCCATCGTCTATTCTGCTATACCCGCAGCTTAACCCTGAAACACATCCGGCAATTAGTGGCTTTTTTTAAACATAAAGTATTTGCCCCAAGGCACTAAATAATATTAACCCCTTTGACCAAGGGGGGTTTTTGGGTTTTAGGAAAAAAAAAACTGGCTACCCTTTTTTAACAAAAAATTTTGGTGATTATCAAGCACTCGTGTTTTCCGATTCGCCCAGGGGCCAAAACACATGAAATTGCCCTATAAATTTTAAAAAGCAAATTTTTTAAAGATTAAGCTTTAGCAAAAATTTATTCAAAATTATTTGATGGTTGTTTTGTCCTACCATTTTAAAATGATGGAAACCCCGCCGAAGCGGGGATTCCACAGAGGAAGATAGAGTTACTCTTTTTAATTTAACTTTTTTATGAAGATTTTTTTGTTAGGTAATTCAAAATTTTCTAGTTTTTTTTTTTGGGGGATGACTTTAGCTTTTTAATAATTCTTTTTGAGTGGGGAAACCACTTTTTTGGGAAAGGGGGTTGTAAACCGCCTTTTGTAAAAAATTCCGGGAAAATTTTTCTTTTTTTAAAAATAGGCCTACCCTTTTATTTTTTTCTTTTTTCCCCCACAAAGACGGGTGTGAAATATTTTTTTTCGATTCCTTTTTTGTATTGAAAAAATTTCCCAAATTGGCTTTTTTTCCCCCCCCCCCTTTAAATTGCCTCTATATAGGCAGTTGTCCCAAGCAGAGAAGAAATTTTCATAAACCCGGGGTTGCGAAATTCTTTTTTCAGTGTTTAAATTTTGGCCAGCCCCCGCGTGCTTCGAAAATTATTTTCCCCCTTTGGGCAAATTAAAAATAACAGGGGGTCAATGGGTTTTGCTTTCTTTAAAAAATTTTTTAAAACCTTCCCCGGGAAATTCCCTTTGGGGTCAAAAAAGGGCCCGGGTGATTTGAAGTGTTTTGTTGTCAAATAGCTTTAATCAAATTTGGGGTTTCGGTTTTTTAAATTGTGCAATTTTTTTTTTGTTCGTAAACTTTTAATAACGGGGGTTTTGCCCCTAATGAAAACCCCCCCAACAAAAAGGGGCAGCAAAACAAAAATTACACTAAAATTTTTGGTGCGGCCTAAAACCAACCGGTACGATGTACTCACTAAAAATTTCGCCCCCAGCTCGCAGTGTGCCGACTGCCTGCCAATAAATACCAAAAAGGAAAGAAAATAAAGTAATAATACTTAGGGAAAAAAAAAATTTTGATTTTATTTAAAAACGCCTGAAAAAAAAATTTTCACTAAAATAAATTATTAACTTTCCAAAAATTAGTTTTAAACCAAAAAAGATTCCCTTTAATGGTTGTAAGTTTTTTCCAGTGACAATAAATAGTTCATAAATTAGTCGGATTTTTTTTTTTCCCAATCATCGGATGCACATTTTTTTCAAAAATAAGCTTGCACCCCATGCTGACCCCCCGCCAAAAATCACTAAATTTCTGAGGGGCCGGGAATCAGCGGGTGCCAAAGGGGGGCAAATCTTTAAACCCTGCGCCAAAAGTCGAAAAGCACGGGTTTGTGGGGGAGAAACTGATAAAATATTCATTAAGGGGCTAGCTTTAAACATTCTGGAACGTGTTGTTTGGGGTTTTTCATAACAGGCATCGACATTTTTGTTTGTATCTAGTAATTTACAGCCACGGGCCTTTTGGTATAAATTTCCTGCTTTATCGCTTGCAATCTAACCGGCAACACTTGCCGCAACCGTCACACAAAGGTTTCCCCTTTTCTTGATCGCTCTTTTTGCTCAAGTTTTTTATTTGCCAAAATTTCTGGTTGTTTTTTGACATTGCGTTTCCCCGGGGTTTAAATCACATTTTACCTGAGTTTTCGCCCTTTGGGAAAGCTTTACAATGATGCTTTTTTAAAATGAAAATTTTTTTAAAAAAGTTTTTTTTTCAAAATTTTTCCCAGAATTTTGGGAAAATTTTTATCATCTCCGTTTTTCCCTTCTATTTTGGGCTATTTATGGTTGCTCAAATTTTTGGAAATCGAAAAGATACTTTTCCGGGGTTTCGCAAATTTATGCAAACTTATATCGATGACGCAAAATAAAACCCCAAATTTGCCAAAATTAAATGGACCCTAATCTCACTTGAACAATTCCTGAACGAAAGGGGGTGTATTAAATCATTGCTGGAAACACTTTTTTTATTTTTTAAACAACTTTTTTTGGAAAATAGGGGCGAAAAAAGCATTTTCTAAAAGAGGCGTTAAAAAATTAAGTAAAAATTTCAAGGGGTCGCCAGCACCATAATCAGAAAAGGGCAAAAAATTTATATCTATATCCGCACGCGGGTTGGCTACGAAATGGCACGAATGTTTTTTTTCCATTTTTACTGGAATGCCCCAAAAAAAAGGAGGGGAATTAAGTTATATCTAAATTTTCCCGGGGGAGCGTTTATGGGAAAATGCAGGGGCCAAGCATTTTTTTGGGTCACAGGGGACGGCAATATCAGCTCAACAAGCCGTTTTATCTGGGGGGCATTGCCCGGGGCCGCAAACGTAAAAAATTTTTTCCCCAGGGGTACTAAAACCTTTTATTCACACCTAATCGGATTTTCTCAAGAGCAAAAAAGGAGCCCTTTTCCGACTAAAAGAAGCATTTCAGCTAATCCGTCAATTTCCCATTCAAGGGGTAATTCTTTTAGCACAAATCAAAGTAATTTAATAAAAAACCCAAAAATAAACCAGCCGTATTTTGGTAAGGGGGGTGAAAAAAAAATCGGGCCCAAAAATATAAGTAATTTTAGAAAATACAAAAACCCTTAAGTAAAAAAAATAAGTAATTTTAAAAAGGGGAAATGGTAATTCGAAATTACACTTTAATGGGTTTAGCGTTTGGGCCCCTTTCGTCTTTTTGCAAATCTGCAAAGGGTTTTTAAAGGTTTTTTTGAAGCGGGTGAGTATCAAAAGGCCTAGAGTCATGGCGCCTTTAAAAAGCGATGATTCGGCAAATGAAAAGGGCCCGGGTTTTGAAACGGGGTTTGATGCAAAAAAAAAGGGCGGGGGGGTTACTGCCGACGGGAAAAAGCCAAAGAGTATTATCGTTTCCCCGGAAAACATCATTTTTTTCCTTGGGCCAATTAAATTTTAAACTCGGTGCTTTAAATCAGAAAAGCAGCAAGACAAACAACAAGCGAAAAAATTAATTGGCAACGGGCCGCCAAATTTAAAAAGAAATCCCGAAGCAGCTTAAAATTTTGGGGCACATTTTTTATCGTCAGGGTTTGGGGGGCCCGAAGAAAACGGCGACAAAGCTATTTTCTGGTACAAAAAAGCACCTTAGGGGTTAAAAAAAACAAAAATTTTTAATCTATCCAAGAAAGCGAAAACATTGTTCGGGTTTTAAACGATTTTGGGATAAAGTTTTTCCCCTCCCGGGACAAGCAATCGCTGTTTAAATACCGAAATGGCAAGGACGACATAGATGAAAACCCTTTTGGGCCGCAGGGGACTCGGCTTTTGCGACCAAAAATTGCGAAAGGAAAATTTTTGTTGAACAAGTCGTTTCCCATTTCCCAAACCGATGATCCAGAGGGTTAAATGGCGTCGAAAATTTTGATTTGAGGAAAAGAAACAAAACTAACCAAAACCCCCGGGAAAACAGATAAAAAGGGCATTAGTATGGTGAAAAAATTTTAATCGTCACTCAATCCTTTGTTGGCAAATTCCCAAAAATCAAGATGGCCTTTTCAGATGCCGGGGAAATTTATAAAAATTTTACTAATCCACCCAAAGCCACACAGATAATATGGATTGATTTGATGCAGATAATTTCCCCGGGGAACCCCGACCCCTTTTACTTAAACTGACAAAAGACGAAGATGGTTTGGGGGATGGTGAAAATTTAAAAATACAATGCTTTTCCACTGAGCAAGGATTTTATAACGACGGGGGTTCTTGAGGCCCAAGAATTTTAACCCTCGGGGGCCAAACCCCCCCCAAAAAGGGGGACTCAGATGGCCGAGGGGTTTGGAGAGGGCCAGGAATTCCCGATGCAAAGTAACCCCAAAAAGGGGTTTGATAGCGATCAGGAGGGCCTTGCTTAAATGTTTATTGAATTTTGACCCGTGGTACAAGCCTTATCCGGGCAGATACTGATGAAGAGGGTCTGCCCGATGCGGGAATTTCCGAACGGGAACTTAACCCCACCCTTGCCGAAAACCGTTTAATGAGGGGGTTTAAATGTTTAAACAGAATTAGCGCAAAAACCAATCCATTTAACCCTGTTTTCCAAATGGGGGAGGGTCGAAGTGACGGTGATGAAGGGCGCAAAAAACGACCCGTTTAAAGCAGAAAAATTAATCAACAGCAAACACAATTGGGCTCAAAGGGAAGTCCAGGCCGGGATGGGGGCCCAAAGGGCCAATCCTAAACACAAAGAGTCGCGGGCGGGATTGATTTCCTGGTTGGGAAACAGAACTGGCTTTAGATTTGCCGCTGTGCAGGCAGAGCAAGAAAATAATTCCCCAAAAAGAAGTTGTTTTAGGGAATTTGCACAGCAGCAAGCCCTCAAAGAAACTGAATTTAGAAGATAGCGGGGGCAGGACGGGGGAAAAGCGAGCCCGGGGAAATGGGGCCCTGGACTGGGTCCGAATAAAAGGGGGACAGCGAGGGGGATTGGGGCTGAGCGGGGAAAGGGGGGAAAAAAGGCAACGCAAACCAAATGGCCCCGGTTGGGGAGATAAAGGGGGGCGGACGGGGGGTGGCCATCGTGGGAAAGGAAATTGCAAATTAATCGATTCCGGGACAAATGGATAGGGGATCAGGGGGTGGCCGGGGGTAACATTGACGGAACTCCGATTCCCCTAAACGGGTAAGAATTAAGGGTGGTTGGGAAATTTCCCCGGGGTATTTTAAAACGAATCCCCCTTCTGAACAACCCAGAAAGGGTTTACTGATGGGAAAGGGAAACAAAAGCCCCCCGGGGGTTTGAGGGACTTTTAAAAGAAATTTTGTTTGCGAAGGCCGTGAAGTTAAAGACAGGAAATTTTAAAAAAGGGCCCCAAAACCGATGCGGCCCCGAAGTGTTTTACCCCAAAATTTGGGCCCCAATCTGACAGGGGGACGGTGAGGTTCGGCCGAAGGGGTTTTTAATTTAAAAACACCAGAAAAAAATTAGGGGTTGGGGAACTTGGGGGGCGGATTTGGTTTTTAAATGACGGGGGAAAGAAACTTGCCTCGTTAACCAATCCCCGAAACCCCATACAGATTTTCGACGGGCTAAATGACGGAAAGAATTTGGGTAATAACAAACCCACCGCTCAGTTCTGATAGTGACGAAAACGGTTTGCTTATGGGGCGAAAATTTAGTTGGGTTTCAAATCCTTTTTTAGCCGATAGGGGATTCTGATGGGTTTGAGGGTTAAATTTGGAAATTGAGCTTTTAAAACTAAACCTTTTTGGGGGCCCATACGACGCCCATGGGAAACAAAATGGGGATGAGGGGATAAACAAACGAAACCTCCTTTTGAAGATAGCGAAAGCAGACGGGTTATTGATGGGGGGAAAAAAGGGGTTTGGCCCCCGGATGCTTTTTAGCTGATACAGATCAAGATGAAAAAAATGACGGGAAGAAGTTAATTTGGGGGCAAATCCTTTGGGGGGCCGATAGCGAAGAAGATGGGGCTTTTTGTATGGAGCCCAAATGAGTTTGGGGGGAAAGGGGCAGAAAACCGAAAGTGCTGATACCGATTCGGAAAGGTTATCCCCAAAGGTGGGAAAATTTCGCTGCCACAAAACCCCGAAAAGGGTGATACCCACGGTGATGGGCTCACTGATAAAGGGTGAAAATTTATAGGGGGGCATTAAAAACCCCTTTTAAAAGTCGATAAATGACCGAAGGCGTTTAAAGATATATTTAAATCGCACAGGGAACACCACCAACGAAGGGGACAGCGACGCCGACGGTTTAAAAGATGCCCGAGGAAGCCCAAACTTTGGGAGTGATCCTCATTTGGCCCCAAAAGTGGGCCCGGACGGGATCGATGACCCGGGCAAACAGAAAATTTAACACCAATCTCACTGGCTGACAGCGACGGTGATGGTTTTTTATGGATGGTATAGAGATTTAACGAGGCACGAATTTCCCTTTTTTTTGGATACGGGTGAAAAGGGTGGCATTTCCCGAGGGGAAGGGAATTCAGTTTAAAAAAGTAAACCCTTAATCGCCGTACAACGAAGATGGCGTTCTGGGGTGGGCCCCCAAATTTGATTTTTTTCCAACCCAAAAATTTTTTAGTGGGTGACAAACGATTTTGATGTTTGGCCGATTTCCAGGAAATTGAACTTAAGTCTAACCCATTGTTGATGACCGGGTGAAGAGTTTTTTATTGATTCCCGCGAGCTTGAAATTGGGAAAGAACTTATTAAATTTCTGACACCGATGAAGATGGGTTTTACGGGTGGGCCCGGGAAAATTTAACCCTTTAAATTTAAACCCCTGCTGGGAATAGTGACAGTGATGGCTTTTAAATTGGTTTTGCAAGAGCTTGAATTAAACACGCGGAACATTGGCAGATAGGATGCGGGTGGCTTGGTTTCCCATTGTGAAAAAATTAAATTGCTGACTGATCCTTTTTGGGGCAGATACTGAAGGGGGAAAGGATTGCTGAAGCCAAAAAATTCAATTAAAAACCAATGGGCCCTTTAAGCCGAATTCCCGATGCGGGTTTACTTAAAGACAATCAGGAGTTTTAAATGGAACCAAACCGTTGCGCTGACACCGAGGAATGGCTTGTAGATGCAAGGGCTTGAAATCAAAACTAATCCACTGAAGGGGATACGATACGGGTGGTTTTTACTGAGGAAACGAGGTCGAAAATGAGGATTAAACCCTTTTCTCGCAGAAACCGACCTGGGGTTTTTTTACGGCCCCGAGCTTTAGTTTGGGGTTGATCCCCGGGTTTCGGGTTTGGGTGCCGATAATTTGTCCGACGGTGAAAGCTGGATCGAAAACAAAACCGCTTAAAAGGGTTCCGATGAGGAGGATTAAAAGAAGGTGCAGAAAACAATTTCCCAAAACTGATTCCCTTAAAAACTGACACGGACCAAAAATGGTCTTAATGAAAGGTCAGGAAAATTGGAAATTAAACCGATCCATTATAAACGGTTTCTGACCAAGATGGCCTTCCGATGCAGAAGAATCCACTTAAAACCAAACTACGCTGGCCGATACAGACCAAAAGAAAGGATTAACCGATGGTCAGGGAAAAAAAAATTAATACTAATCCGTTACTTACTGACAGGACAAAAACAGCCCACTGATGCAGCTGAAGTTGCTGGAACCGAACCCCAATCTGCTGACCCGCATGAAGATGGATTGGTTGATTTAAGGGATTGGAACTTGGCACAGATCCCTTATTGCCGACTCTGACAGTGATTTACTAACCGATGGTAAAAAAGCAGACTTGGTTTAAAATTTCCGTTAGCTGATACGATTGCTGATGGTTTTAAAAACCCAACAGGGTGAACTTGGAAATGGGTCTAAACCTCTTTGGGGATTCGGGTGAGATAAAGTTTTAGATGCCCCAGGAAATTGAGCTTAAAAAGGAAAAAACCCTAGCCGCAGGGCTCGATCAAAACGGATTGAACACAGTGCGAAATTGGGGGCTAATACTGACCCGCTAAAAACCCCATTCTATAGGACAGTCCCGATTGCCCGGGCCCGGGAAAAAAAACTGGGTACAAAACCTCTTCCGGCCCCACTCTGATGGCGAAAGTTTGATTGACATGAAAAGTTTAGTTGCCCGCTCAATCCCCCGGGAATAATACTGATTTAGAGGGGGTCAGTGATAAGCGATTTTGGGGAATAAAACTGATCCATTTGGGTGGGCCCATAGTGAACGGATGGGGAAAAGGGTGGGGAAAAAACTAGAACTCGGCCAAATCCACTTTCTGAAGACACGGGCGCTGAAGTTTTTAGGAAATTTGCTGAGTTTGAACTGCAAACTAATCTTTTTAACGCCGATTCTGATGGTGATGGGTTAACTGATGCCGAGGGAAATACAAGGAACAACCCCCAAAGGGTTTGAGGGGCGCAGGGGGCCCGAAACCCCGAACCTGAAAAAGCCCCAGTACCCGCAACACAGCCGCCCAAACTCAGGCTAAACAACAAGTGGCTGGTGAACAAAAAGCCAAATGAAAGTTCAACAGGCATCCAAAGCAAAATTTCAACCAGCCATCACAACCTTCCCATTGGGGCCCCATTTAGATCTTGCAAAAAATCTGATCAAACTGGAAAGGGGTAACAAATCCAAAAAAAATAAAATTTTCAGTGCAGTTGAAAAACCCGGGAGTAAATTTTGAAACAAACGATAGAATTTCCCTTGACAGTTATAATCTAGTCGCTGACGCTAGAATAATCCCCAGTCTGCAAGGCGGTATTGTTTATTACAAAGCCATTATGGGCAGTTATGACAATTGGCTCAGTGCGGACAAAAAGTGGCTAGCTTGCCGAAAAGCCTGCGATCAACCACGCCGTTGATTCGAACTTTTGTATCGCTTTACCCTGAAAATCCTCATGCAGATGTTATCGCAACTGAGCCTGGGCAAACGGTTGAAACAGTTGTTAATGTTGAGGAAAAAGTATCAGCACCTCAATCGCAGCCAACACCAGCAACAAACAACAGACGGCCCGCAGGTTCCAAAAGTTTCCCGTCCTCGAACTCAATCGACGCCAGCTGTAATTATTAAACGAGCACCGAATATATTTGGTAATGGTGATGAGCAGTCGAGTTCTGATCAGCTAAATACAGTTACACAGTCCGTGGCAATTGCTGAACCGAAAGTTGACAATAACGTTTCTTTGCTTTCTTCAATTGTTTCACAAACACCAGCTGTAAACGTTGAGCCGGCTCAATCTGCAGCATCGACAGCACCTAGTCAACAACGAGCGGCCAACCCTCTATTCGATAATCCAATTATTCAACGCGGTATGGGTAAATCTGATTTAAATAAAATTCAGGCTGCGCTCAAATTTGCTGAGGAAAAACAGTATCAACGTGCAATTAACATTTTGACGCCAATGGCAAATAGCCGTAATGCTGATGCCCGCTACGTTTGGCGCTGATGGTCCGCCAGGGTATGGGGTTCACGGCAGCGCCCACAATTTGCTTTTAATCTGGCTAAACTGGCCTGCTGAGCAGGCCATCCGCACGCAAAACAGCTTCTTGGCCAGTTCTATTTGCAAGGATATGGTGTCGCTGCGAATCCAACTGAAGCATCCAAGTGGTTGTAATGGTTAACGAAACTGTTTTACAAGACTTATCAATTAATCGACTCCTGTAAATCTCTAATGCTGGCGACAGCAAGCGACGAAGATTTACACTCCAGTTATGCGCCATTTATTTTTGCCGATCAAAAATTCTACATTCTGGTAAGTGGTCTGGCCGAACATACTAACAACCTTATCAACACATCAAACAAGATTGGTTGTATGTTGATTGCAGATGAAAGTGATGCGGGCAGATTTTTGCCCGTAAACGATTGATGTTTAAAACTGTTCCCCATCAAATCGACCGTGAGTCCGAGCAACGGGCTTGGTTAATGAGTGAATTCAAGACACGTTTTGGCGAGATAATCGATTTACTTGATTCGTTGCCGGATTTTATTTGTTTGAACTAAAACCGCAGCAGGCGGTTTTAGTTCAGGGGTTTGGTGATGCGCATCAGATAGCTGACGCTCAATTGTAATTCATGTCAATAAAAAAGCGCTCTTGAGAGCGCTTGAAAACGGAGTTAAATAAACCGTTAGAATTCGAGTTTTACACCTGCTGTTGCAAAGTCAACTTCAACATCGTCGTTGTCAAGAATTCGAGAATATTCGGCAAACAGGTTAACCATGCCGAAATCCAGTTCCGCACCCACAGCAGCAAAAGGCTCGGTGGTGTCTCGCTCGTCCTGATCGATAAGCCAAATGCACTGGCCGTCGCTTCGCCCTCCAGTCTAATTGCACCACCTTTTAAGTATAAAATCAATATAGGGAAGTGGGAGGTTCCCAACCAGTGATAAGCCATAACCCTTTAAGTCAAGATCGACATCGGCATTAATACCAAGGTCCGCCACAGCATCTTCAAGCGTGTCTTCATAGTCGCCAAAATCATAGTAAGCCGCTTCTAGGCCTATCCAGTTGGTGAACATTACACCGGCGCGAAAATTGTAAGCATTGTCGCTGTCATTAAAGTCAAATTCGGCATTGTTGAACTCTGAGGAAGCTTCAGCACTGATCCGGCTTACGCCAAGTGCGATGAAAAATCCTGAATCGTCTTCAGCAGTGTTATCCTGTAATTTAAATGTATTTTGCGCGCTCGTTGAAGTTGAAATCAGCATTGCTAAAGCAGCAGCGAGTAGGTAGGGGCATCAATTTCATCAGCTTCTCCTGGTAAATTTTGTTGTTAAACGGCAACGTCTGTTGCATGGGAAGTACATTTTTATCCATTATAGATGAATAAAAGCTTAATTAAAACTTATATTATTAAATAAGTTAAAGAATATTTTTAAAGTAAATTATAGAATAATTGTCAAGCTCTCTTCAGTTTTTCTCTGGTTACCAATCACTGAAAAGTTCGTGTAGGTTGCAATAACTGAAAGACATTGCAATGAGTTAATGCGTAAGATGAAATCCGATTTTAATAGGATAGTGAGCAAACAACCCATTTAGAAGCGTTGATCATAATCAAGATGTTATATTATTTGCTATGATTTAATGTTAAGTTGATCAAGATTTATTAGCAAAATTAAGCAAAGGAGAAAACCATGAAATTAAGAAATAGATATTTAAGTTGCGCTGCTGCATCATTATTAATGCTGGGGACGGCCAATGTTTTGCCGATGATGACACCGGTTGGTTTTTAGCTGTCAGTGCGAACCGAATTAGTGCGGATTTTGAAGATTCAAATGATGTTGACTTTGATGATAGCGACACAGCCTTCGGTGTGCGCGGTGGCTAACATGTTTACAGACGTCGTCGGTGTTGAGCTTGGTTACCTTGATTTAGGTGACTTCAGTGCAGATGGTGACCGACGGGTAACCGATTGATCTGGATGCCGATGCCTTTAGTGCGGCGCTGGTGTTGAACTGGGCGGTGCATAACCAGATCGATATTTACGCAAAATTGGGTGCTTACTATATTGATGCAAATTCTGATTCTACTGCGGCCGGTTGTAAGCATCGCAGAAGGCGATTCGGAAACTGAAGCCTTTTATGCTGTCGGCGCAGAATGGGACCTGGGGCAATTCAATGTATTCACTGAATTTTCTCAAGTAGATACTGATGTTAATGATCTGGCGTTTGATATTATTTCAGCAGGCGTGAAATTGAGTTTCAATAGTTAGCCCGCTTTGCGTTCGTAAAGAAAACGAAAAGTCAAAAACAATCTTTTTATGCCCCGTGTATACGGGGCATTTTATTGTCTATGTACGCAATAATTGCACACTGATAAACTTCAATGATGACTTGATAAATATATTGCCTGCATGAATGTGACTTGTTGCATCAAAAAAACAAAATATCTGAAGGTGAGACAGCTTTGTGTGGGCGCTGTGGCGCAACGCTTTACAGTGAAAAGTTGATATGGTGAATAGATCGTTGGCGCTTAATTTTACAGCGTTAATTTTATACTGATTGCTGTGTCACTGCCATTTCTGGGCATTGAAGCAAAAGGTATTGTGATTGAAATAAATTTATTTCAATCTGTAACGGCGTTATATGAGCAAGACATGAAAATGATGAGCGTTGTCGTGTGCCTGGTTTTGTTGATCGTGCCTGCGTTACGCATATTAGGCATGTTGTTGTTTTGATTCCGCTGAAAATAAATAAAGTCCCGCCCCACTCTAAATTAACCTATTACTTCGTCGAATGGATGGCGCCGTGGAATATGGTGGAAGTATTTTTGATTGGTATTTTAGTCACATTTGTGAAGCTGGGCGGCCTGGCTGAAATTCTTCTTGGTATATCTTTCTGGGCATTTGTTGCATTAGTGATAGTTGTCGTCGCGTCGAATATCAGTGTTGATCGGCATCGGTTTTGGATAAACTGGATTCGCCAGCATGACAATGGTTACTGCAAGAGATTAGGATTATCCAGTTGCCATGTTTGCAGTCAACTGGCGCATGCTGATGAACATCAGTGCTCTCGTTGTATGGCACCGTTGCATTTGCGTAAAACGGATTCGATTCAACGAACCTGGGCACTGTTGATTACTGCCGCAATGCTCTATATTCCGGCCATGCTGTTTCCAGTTACAACGGTATATGCACTAGGCCAAGTGCAGGCCAGTACAATTGATGGGCAGCGTTATGCATTTTTTTCATAGGGCTCCTGGCCAATAGCAATCGTTATTTTTGTCGCCAGTGTCGCTGTTCCCATATTGAAAATGATTGGACTGGGGTATTTATTAATTCATGCGCAACTAAAAACACATAAAAACCGCCTACAACTGACCAGAATGTATCGTATGGTCGAATTTATCGGGCGCTGGTCTATGATTGATGTGTTTGTCGTGGCTATTTTTAGTTGCGCTGGTGCAGGTTGTGTATTTTTATTAATATCATTCCAGGATTAGGCATTATGGCTTTTACGGGGGTAGTTGTAGTGACCATGTTTGCTGCAATGCAATTTGATCCCCGGCTCATTTGGGATGAATGAAATGGCGGAGTCAAATGAACATCAATATGCTCATGGCTATAGTCAAAAAATCAAAAAAGATTTCCATGGTCTGGTTTATTCCGATTTTGGCTTTAGCTTTAGGTGCCTGCTGGTTTATAAGAATAAACAGATCAAGGCGCGTTAATCACCATCTCATTTGACACAGCAGCGGTCTTGAGGCGGGCAAGACTAAAATCAAATATAAGGATGTAGAACTTGGCGTTGTCGAAGCTATAAGTCTGAAAAAAGATCTTTCCGGCGTAGTCGTTTCAGCCCGGATGGATAAAAATACGGCATTATACTTAAACGAGAATACTAAATTTTGGGTGGTCAAACCGCGAGTAGGTATCGGTGGTGTATCCGGATTAGGTACGCTTTTATCGGGTGCATATATAGGTATAGATTCGAGTGAGGATGGTAAACCGGCCAGTTCATTTGTCGGCTTGGAAGGCCCGCCACACGAGATCATAGTATAGCCGGAACAAACATTTCGTTGATTGCTGATGAACCAGTTCACTGCATCCTGGCAGTCCCATTTACTACAAGCAGTTCCGGTCGGTGAAATTGACAGTGTTGCCCTGGCAGAAGATTTTTCCAGCATTAATATCAAAGCATTTGTTGAAGCGCCTTATGATGAGTTGTTAAATCAAAATTCAAATTTTTGGAATGTCAGTGGCATACTGCTGATTTGAGTGCCAATGGCAATTTCTGTGCAAATGCAGTCGATTGAAGCCTTATTCAGGTGGAATTGCATTCGATTCCCCGGTAGTTATTGATAATAAACCGTTCGCGGCAAGTGAAAAATATCAGGCTCTATGAGAATAAAAGCGAGGTCGGACGCAGGACTTATACAGATAAAAGATTTATATGTTTTAAATTTCGATCAATCGATTCGGGGTTTGAGTGTCGGGGCGCCGGTTGATTATAGAGGAATAGAAGTCGGTCGGGTGGCTAGCATTGATGTGCAATATGATGAAAATCAGATGAGGTTTTTATTCCAGTGCTAATCGAAGTTGAGCCGCAACGACTGGTTTGCCGACTAAAGATAAAACGCTGACAGCCGAGCAACAATTTCAACAATTACTGGATGACGGCTTTAGGGCTAAATTACAAAGCGGTAATTTATTAACTGGACAACTTTTTGTGTCGCTACAAATTATTGAGGATGCGCAGCCGGTTAAAGCTAAGTTATTTAACGGTTATCCGCAGCTTCCAACAATATCAACGGATCTCGGACAAATTACCCAGATTTCAATGAAATACTGGAAAAAGTAAATAAACTTGAGATTGAGAAATTGTTGAAATTTAGATGGTGCGGTAACTGAACTGCGCAAGTTATTGGGTGATACGGATAATAAAATTAGTGCTGTATTGAATAGTGTTGATCGTACGCTAAGAGATGCCAGGACCTTAATGAGGGGTTTGGATGAAGATTCAATTACTCGCTAGAATTAAATGTTTTATCAAAGAAATACAAGAGGCGGCGCGTTCTGTGAGGACATTAGTTGAAACAATTGAAGATAACCCAAGTTCAGTAATATTCGGCAAGTCGAGGCAAGGAGAAAAACAATGAGAATGATGCTTAGAAATTATCGATAATTATTATAAGTTTAAGCATGCTGACATCTTGTGCTAATAGAGAAGCCGTTGGACCTGATTATTACTGCTGAGTTCTGCTGAATTATCGTCTCAGGCTTTTGATTTAAAACCCTTTAAATTGGCGGTTGGTCCAATCGATGTGCCGATTCATCTTGATCGGGAAGGAATTGTCACTCACGAAAGTCAAAATAAACTGACCTATTCAGATGCCACCGCTGGGCCGAACCACTTAATAAGAATTTGATTAAAACGCTGCATGCTGATTTAGCACAATTGTTACCTAATCAACAACTCATCGAGTTTCCTTATAAAACAATCCAATCGACCCGATTACCAACTCTCGGTCAGTATTGAAAAATTTGGATTTATTAATGACGGTCGGGTTGTTTTGATGGCGCGAAGCTCGATTGTCAATGCCAAAGGTAAACAACTAGATGCAAGTTACATCAATCTTGAGCGTAGCGGTATCGATAAAGACCATGCGCTAATTGTCAGTGCCATGAGTTCTTTGCTTAGTCAAATGGCTGTTGAATTGGCGGCTAAGTTTTCAGATAAGGTTTGACGTTTGTTGTAATTGCTTTAAAGAGACGCGGCGATAGACTCTGCCGTTAGTCGGGCAACAGGCGAACGATGCAATTCTTTTTCTTAAACACACTGATCTCAATATCCTGTTGATCAAGCTGGCATATAATCAAAGGGATGCTGACATACTCATTGTTGGTGTAACGGTAGCGTTTTTCGATACAAAATTATTCAAACCCCGCCAGTTTTAGTTCATCCACAATCACATCAATGGTGTTACTAAAAGCGTGGATTTCTATCGGTTGGTTTTTCAACATGATTCCATTAACCAAGTTGCCGGTTAAGCGCGGGTGATAATCGGTCAGAATATCGAGAAAGTCAGTAGCGATCATCAGCTTATCGTTTAGAGTTTTTGGCTGTGTTTTCAGTCGCAAATAATTTGAGACGGTTTTGAACAGCCAATTCTATTTCTTCGTTAGTCGGCAAAAAAGTATTTGACTTAAGATGTAGTGACTCGCAGGCGCGAAGTTTAGCTTGTGATAATCACGAATTCCATCTTCATGAATGATGCGTGCGGCGGCATCACAGATTTGCTGCCGCTGTAATTCAAAAAAAGAAGGCGCAGCAGCCTTGGTTTTATTCTCTTTTTTTCAGGCGTTTTATTTTTAGATGAAATATTCCGTTTAAATTTCACCTTGCCTGTAGAGTGTGAGTTCACTAGAACAACCCTTCGGCTTTTTTTCGGTTTCTTTTTGAATAGTATCGAGGACAAACGCTTTGTCTTTGTATTCTGGCCGGTTGCTGACAATATAAAACTCATCGCCTTGTTGCTTGACATTATCCGGCCGCGTAATCGAAGTTTCAGCCGTATCTTTAAAGCTATTTCCATAATCAATCCAGATGGGCAGTGC
>JAFLJL010003200.1:20000-27964 GCA_018398815.1 Conus ventricosus | reverse complement strand
TGGGATAAAACATTCACTACGTCATTGTCAATCTCCTCGCTTTAGTCTCTGAGAAACATTGATAACACAAGTATGTCTGAATTGGGATAAAACATTCAGTACGTCATTGCCAATCTCCTCGCTTTAGTCTCTGAGAAACTTTGTGAACGCTGGTATGTCTGACTTGGGATAAAACATTCACTACGTCATTGTCAATCTCTAGTCTCTGAGAAACTTTGTGAACACAGGTATGTCTAAATTGGGATAAAACATTCACTATGTCATTGTCAATCTCCTAGTTTCTGAGAAACTTTGTGAACACAGGCACGTCTGAATTGGGATAAAACATTCAGTACGTCATTGTCAATCTCCTAGTCTCTGAGAAACTTTGATAACACATGTATGTCTGAATTGGGATCAAACATTCAGTACGTCATTGTCAATATCCTCTCTTTAGTCTCTGAGAAACTTTGTGAGCACAGGTATGTCTGAATTGGGATAAAACATTCACCACGTCATGTCAATCTCCTAGTCTCTGAGAAACTTTGTGAACACATGTATGTCTGAATTGGGATCAAACATTCAATGTTTTCTCACAGGTCCTCAACAGTTGGTGTTGTCTGAGGTTGGTCGAATGGATCCCCTAAGAATGATTGGCGCAGTGGGGTGAAGGCCTCAATGCCAATTCTCTTCATTCTGCTTCTCCGTCTTTCCCACCTCGCCTCTTTTTTCTTGTGTGTGTGTGTGTGTGTGTGTGTGCGTGTGTGTGTGTGTGTGTGTGTGTGTGTGTGGTGCGTTGTGTGTGTGTGTGTGTGTGTGTGTGTGTGTGTGTGTGTGTGTGTGTGTGTGTGTGTGTGTGCGCGCGCGTTGGGTGTGGGTGCCATTTCTCTTCATTCTTCTTCTCCGTCTTTCCTCTCTTTTCCTCTTCTTTTGCTATGCGTGTGCGTTTACTGGTTTTATTGTCTGTCTGTATTTATTCATTTATGTATTTATTCATTTGTTTATATTAGAATACGTCGGGCCACGTGATTCGCCTAATTCTGTAAGTAAGCTTCAGTGACAGATTCATCAAGGAGGCGTCACTGCGTGCAGACTATAGTCCATAGACGCTTCAGCACATTATGCTAAGTTTTGAGACCACACTGCACAGTTACAATGGTCTCTTAAATTGTAAGCTCCGTTGTGATTGGTGGAGGGGTGTGTGTGTGTGTGTGTGTGGGTGGGGGGGGGGGGGGGGGGGGGGGGGGGGGGGACGTCGGTATTCACCTGGGGCCGGTTGCATATACATTCTTAAAAGTTGACTTAAGCAAAGTTTGCTTAGAGCCAAAGCAAACTTTGTAAAGATTTCCTTTGCGTGAGTAAACTCAACCCCGACGTGGCCCCCGAGGTCAGCTAGACAGTAAATTGCTCGACGAGCCAGTGAAGTCCCATTAAAGAGACAGAGAGAGAGGGGGGGGGGGGGGGGGGGGGGGGGGGGGGAGGGAGAGGGAGAGAGGGAGAGAGAGAGGGGGGGGGGGAGGAGAAGAGAGGGAGAGAGAGAAAGAGAGGGGGGAGAGAGAAAAGAGAGAGAGAGAGGGAGAGAGAGAAGAGAGAGACAGACAGCAGACAGACAGAAGAGGGAGAGAGAGAGATGACGATTCTCCCCGTCATTTTTTTTTTTTTTTTTTTAAATACTGGCTGAATGAAACTCGACAGATTTCAATGTTGCCCTTTAGCCCTTTCACACACCATTAATTTTTATTTTTTTTTTATTTTTTATTTTTTATTTTTATTTTTTTTTTTTTTCTGTTCATTTCAGGCTTACGTCAAAGACCCCTGGCAATAGGAATGGACTCACAGACGGGACAACGAACGAACTATTCAAAATCCGCCCAAACCTGAAAGAGGTTTTTTTTTTTACCATGTTCCCGAGGCGGCCGTAAAGAAGAAACAGTCTTGTGCCGTTTGCATACGGGCCACTCCCTTTACACCCGTTCTTATCTTTTAAAAGGTAATGCGGGTGATGTTGCTTATAGCCCAGCCGAACCGCAAAGGGCGATATGTGGGCTGTCACAACGTTGACTTTCTAAAAGCTCCGTGATGATGCATTCCAAGTCATGTACCACTCGCAGTGAAACAGTCCTTCAGAGTGTGGGATTTTGCGTGAGGTAAGACATAAACATTGCACAGCAGACTCCTTGAAAAGCTTGGTCAGAGATGGTGCCACCTGATATGATCTTTGAATTTCTAAAAAAAAAAAAAAAAAAAAAAAAAAAATTTATAAAAAAGTACATTCCCCATTAATGTCACTGCGAATGAGACTATTTATCCGAGGATCCCGTGTGTGAAACACACGCCAATAACATCTTGCACAAACGTACTCAAATCCCATCACCAAGTTTCGGAAGAAGAGTAGGCCTGTTTGGCCGTTTGGTATGGATTGGACACGTTACACATAGCATGCACCTTCCCGAAGATGGGAGTATGGCTGCCTTAATGCGGGATAAAAAAAAAGGTCAGGCACATCTAATCCACTCTCTTTGTTTGGGCAGATGGGATTAATAATTACTGTCTATACAGGGAGTGTCCGCAGGAGTTTCAGCCTGCGTACGCAGAAGAAGGAAGACGACGACGACGGCGATGAACGGTGCTGTTCACGGTCAAGAGGGCATGTGTATGGTGTTGCAGCGCCACAGCGATATGTCAACATCGGGGTTGTGCACACGCTTGATGACGCTCTTGAATCATTTTGCGCTGCTTACTTGCCTCGTTTCTCAACACATGAATGCTCTCCCTCGTCTCTCCTCTCCGCCATACCCAACCTCTCTCCCATCTTGACACGCACACCGCACAGCACGCACGCACGCCACAACCTCACACACACCACACACACACACACCCACACACACACACCACCACACTACGCACGAGTGAGCGGTGTCGTCAAAATAAAATTTTGAAGACGGGTGAGTAAAAATACAAGATGGAAGACACACTGTTTTAAAAGAAAAAAAAGAAAAGATAAAGAAAAAAAAAGGTAAAAAGGGGGCATTGGCGGGCCAAAAAAAAAAGAAAGCGAATAAAATAAAAGGAGGCTAGAGTAAAAAAAAAATATAAAAAAAAAAAATAAAAAAAAAAAAAAACTGAGAAAGAAGTGTTATCTTGTTTGTTGGTACAGGCATGCAACCCCTTCAACGTGCTACAACGTCTTTGTCAATCTCCTCGCTTTAGTCTCTGAGAAACTTTGTTAACTCTGGTATGTATGATTGGGATAAAATTCTGTACGTCATTGTCAATTCCCTAGTCTCTGTGAAATACTTTGTGAACACGGGTAGGTCATGTTTGGGATAAAAACATTCCTTACGTCTTTGTCAATCTAATGTCTCTGAGAAAACTTTGTTGAAATCAGGTATGGTCTGATTTGGGATTTAAAACATCATACGTCATTGTCTATCTCCTAGGCTCTGAGATAACTTTGTGAACCAAAGGTATATGTCTGAATTGGGTGAAATCATTCAGTATCGTCATTGTCAATCTCCTCAGTCTCTGAGAACTTTGATATAATACACGGTATGTCTGAATTGCGGATAAAATTCTTTCCAGTTCACGTTCATTGTCAGTCTCCTCCGCTTTAGTCTCGGAGATTCTTTGTGGAACACAGGTTTGTCTGAATTGGATTATATTAACATTCAGTACAATCATAGTCTATTCTCTCGCTTTAGTCTCTGAGTATCTTTGTGAACTCAGTTATGTTTGAATTGGGATAAAACTTTCAGTACGTCATTGTCAATTCACTCGCTTTGTCTCTCGGTGAAACTTTGAACACAGATTATGTCTGATTTGGGATAAAATCTTTATCTACGTACATTGTCTAATCTCCTCGCGTTTGTCTCTGAGAAACTGTGAACACTGATTTGTCTGATTTTGGGATACAACATTCAGTTACGTCTTTGTCAATCTCCTCGCTTTAGTATCTGTGAAACTTTGAACACTGGTATGTCTGAATTGGATTATAACATCTCTACGTCATGTCATTCTCTTGTATCTGAGTATCGGGTTGTGAACACAGGATACAGTCTGAATTGGGATAAAACATTCGTACGTCATTGTCAATCTCCTCGCTTTTGTCTTCTGGAAACTTTGTGAAACTACAGCTTGGTCTGAATTGGGATCAAACATGCTGTTCGTCATTGTCAGTTTCCTAGTCTCTGAGAAACTTTGTGAGCACAGGTATGGTCTGAATTGGGATTTATGCTTTCTCTCGTCATTGTCTATATACTAGTCTCTGTGAAAATTTGTGAACAAATTGTATGTCTGTATGGGATAAAACTTTTCTGTACGTCATTTGTCTATCTCCCAAGCTCGTGAAAACCTTTGAGTTCACAATGTATGTCTGATTGGGATAATACTTTCAAGTTACGTCATTTGTCATTCTCCTAGTCTCCGAAGAACTTGATAACACAGGTATGTCGGATTTGGGATAAAACAGTCGTTACGTCATTGTCATTCTCTAGTCTCCGAGAAGATCTTTGTGATCACTGGTATGTATGTATTGGGTTAAACTTTCAACTACGTCATTGGCTATTTCCTAGTCTTGAGAACTTTGTTAACTCTGGTATGTCTGTTTTGGATTAAAAATTCACTTACGTCATTGTCTATCTCCTCGCATTGAGTTCTCGGAGAAACATTGTTATCACATAGTATGTCGGATATGGGGATTATAAATTCAGTACGGCATTGGCCATTCTCCTCGCTTTAGTCTGATGTGTAACTTTGTGAACGTGGTATGTATGTCTGGGGATTTAAACATTCACTATCGTCTTTGTCATTCTCCTAGTCACTGAGAAACTTTGTGAACACAGGTATGATTGAATTGGGATAAAACATTCCTTTGTCATTGTCAATCTCCTTGTTTCTGAGAATTTGTTGAACACAGGCACGTCTGTATTGGGTTATAACTTTCAGTACGTTATTGTCTTTCTCATTGTCTCTGAGAAAACTTTGATAACACATGTATGTCTGAATTCGGGATCAACTGTCAGTACGTCATTGTCATTTCCTCTCTTTAGTCTCTGAGATTACTTTGTGTCGCACAGGTATGGTCTGTATTGGGGATAAAAAATTCACCTCGTCATTGTCAATCTCCTATGATCTCTGAGAAACTTTGTGTTTCACTAGGTATGTCTGTTGAATTGGATCAAACATTCGATGTTTCTGACAGGTTTTTTTTTTTTTTTCCTCTACTGTTGGTGTTGTCTGTGGCTGGTCGATTGGATCCCCGAATTTTAGGCAAATGTTTGGGGCAGTGGGGTGAAGGCATCAATGCCATTTCTTCATCTGCTTCGCCGTCTTTCCACCTCGACTCTTTTTTCTTTGTGAGTGTGTGTGTGTGATGTGTGTGGGTGTGTGTGTGTGTGTGTGTGTGAGTGTGTGTGTGTGTGTGGTGCGTTGTGTGGTGTCGTGTGTGTGTGTGTGTGTGTGTGTCTGTGTGTGGTGGTTGTGTGGGTGTGTGTGTGTGTGGGTGTGTGTGGTGTGTGTGTGTGTGTGTGTGTAGTGGTGGTGTGTGTGGTGTGTGTGTGTGTGTGTGTGTGTGTGTGTGTGGAGGATCGTGTTGGTGCGTTGTGTGTGTGTGTGTGTGTGTGTGTGTGGGTGTGAGTGTGGTTGTGTGTGTGTGTGTGTGCTGTGTGTTGTGTGTCGTGTTGTGTGGTGTGTGGGTGTGTGTGGGTGTGTGTGTGTGGTTCGTTGTGTAGTGTGTGTGTTTGGGTGGTGTTGTGTGTGTTGTGTGTGTTTGTGTGTGTGTGGGGGGTGTTGTGTGTGTGTTGTGTGAGAGAGTTGTGTGTGTTGTGAGGTTTGCGTTGTTGATGTGTTGTGTGTGTGAGTGTGCGCGTTGTGTGTGTGTTTGTGTGGGTGTTGTGTGTGTGTGTGTGTTGTGTGTGTGGTGCGTTGTTGTGTGTAGTGTGTGTGTGTGTGTGTGTAGGTGTGTGGTGCGTTTGTTGTGTGTGTGTGTGTGTGTTGTGTTTGTGTGTGTGTGTGGGTGCGTTGTGTGTGTGTATGTGTGTGTTGTGTGGTGTGGTGCGTTAGTGTGTGTGTGGGTGTGGGTGTGTGTGTGTGTGTGTGTGTGGGTTGTGTGTGTGTGTGTGTGTGTGTGTGTGTGGTGCGTTTTGTAGTGTGGGTGATGTCGCTGTGTTGTGTGGCTGCGCTTGTGTGTGTGTCGTGATGTGTTTCGCCGGTGTGTGTGTGGTGCGTTGTTGTGGTGTGTGTGTGTGTGTGTGTGTGTGTGTGTGTGTGTGTGTGTGTTGTGTGTGTGTTTGTGTGTGTGTGTGTGTGTGGTGCGTTTGTGTGTGTGTGTGTGTGTGTGTGTGTCTATGTGAGTGTGTGTGTGTGTGTGTTGGTGTGTGTGTGTTGGGCCCGCCCCCCCCTTGTGATGTGTGTGTGTGTGATGTGTGTGTGTGTTGTGTGTGTGTGTTGTGTGGTGTGTGTGTGTGTGTTGGGTGTGGGGGCCTTTTCTCTTAATTCTCTAGCCGTCTTTCCTATCTTTCCCTCTTTTGCTTATGCGTGTGCGTTTAATGGTTTTTTATTGTCTGTCTGTATTTTTGCATTTATGTATATTTTATTCATTTGTTATATTAGAATTCGTCGGGCCACGTGATTGCCTAGTTCTGTAAGTCGCTGTCAAGTGACAGAGATTCATCAGGAGCGTCACTGCGTGCAGACTATAGTCCATATGCTTCAGGACATTATGCTAGCGCGTTGAGTCCACACTGCACAGTTACAATGTCTCTTAATGTAAGCTCCGTTGTGATTGGTGGAGGGGTGTGTTGTGTGGGATGGGGGAGGGGGGGGGGTGGGGGGACGTCGGTATTCACCTGTTGAGAACCTGAGTGGCCCCCGAGGTCAGCTAGACAGAAACGTGTCGTCGATCCAGTGTTTGTCACATTTATAGAGGACTGAGTGAGTGGGGGGGGTGGGGTGGGGAGGGGAGGGAAGAGTGAGTGAGGTGTGAGAGAGTGAGAGTGAGGGCGGCGAGGAGAGAATGAGTGAGAGAGATTGCTGAGAGAGGGAGAGGGGAGAGAGAGTTAGTGGAGAGAGTCGAGACGAGAAAGAGTGGTGAGAGAGAGAGTCGGAGAGAGAGATTGAGAGAGTAGAGAGAGAGAGAGAGGTCAGGACGACAGACAGACAGAGTGATGACGATTCTCCCCGTCCTTTTTGTTTTTTTTAAATACTGGCCTTGAATGTAAACTCGGACAGATTTCAATGTTGCCCTTTAAGCCCTTTCACACACATTATTTTTTATTTTTTGTTAATTTTTGTTTTTTATTTTATTTTTTTTGTTCTGTTATTTCAGGCTTACGTCAAAGACCCCTGGCAATAGAGAATGGAACTCACAGCGGGACAACGAACGAGTATTCAAAAATCGCCAAACCTGGTAAAAGGTTTTTTTTTTACCATGTTCCCGAGGCGGCCCCGTAAAGAGGAAACGTTTGTGCTGTTTGCATACGGGCCACTCCCTTTTCACCCATTCTTATCTTTTAAAAAGGTAATGCGGGTGATGGTGCTTATGCCCAGCCGACCGCACCAAAGGGCGACATGTGGGCTTGTCACCACGTTGACTTTCTAAAGCTCCGTGAAGATGCATTCCAAGTCTTGGACCACTGCCAGTTTGAACATGGTCCTTCGGGTGTGTGGGATTTTTGCGTGAGGTTAGACATAAACATTGCACTGCAGGACTTCCTCGAAAACTTGGGATCAGAGATGGTTGCCGGCTGATTGATCTTGTTGATATTTCCTATTTTAAAATAAAAAGTAACATTTTTCATCTGATATTATATGATGTTACAGAAGAAAAAAAAAAAATAGAAAGATTTTTTAAATAGGAGTATTCTAAAGGGTTGGTCTATTGAGTTTTTTTTTTTTTTTCCTTTTTGTTAATGACTTGTTAGTTGACTTCATCGCGGTGACAGCCCTAATATGACTGGCTAGTAGCAACATGACTTTACGTTCTGTTC
>JAFLJL010003200.1:7500-15000 GCA_018398815.1 Conus ventricosus | reverse complement strand
AGGTGGAGCTACTCAGAATGATGTTTTGTGGTTCAGACGTTAGGTTGGTGGATATAAAGTGACCTTTCTTCTGGTTTTTTTTTTCTTCTTTCTCTCTCCCCTATGTCAACGTATAGTGGAATTTCGTATGCGGTGTGTATAATCTATCACATGTCTCTTTTGCCTATCGTATCGCCAAAACACTTGTCGCTGAATGTGTGTCTGTGTGTTAATTTGTGGTTTCAACAAATCCGGTCGCTCTTCGTCCAAGACGCTTCACTCTCCCTCTCTCTCTCTCTCTCTCTCCTCTCTCTCTCTCTCTCTCTCTCTCTCTCTCTCCTCTCTCTCCCTCTCTCTTCTCTTCTGGCCTGCCTCCTTCTCCCTCATTTGTCTCTGTCTCTCCTTCCTTGCGTGCCCTGCCTCTCTCTCTCTCTCTCCTCTCTCTCTCTCCTCTCTCTCTCTCTCTCTCTCTCTTCCATTTATCCCCCTTTCTCGCTCTCTCTCTCGGGTGCCATCTTCATTCTGCCATACCCTCTCCCTCCCGTTCCTATTTGTCTTTTATCACTCCCGTCCTCTCCCTCCCCCTCCCACCCACCACCCCCCTCACTCTCCTCTGTCTGTCTCGATCACCAAGTGGTTTACCTTTGTCTTCCCCACTGTCTCTCCTCCCTACCCCCAACATCTCTCTCTTCTCTCTTCTCTCTCTCTCTCTCTCTCTCTCTCTCTCTCTCTCTCTCTCTGGTCTTGTCTCTCTCCCTCTCTGTCTCTGTTCTCTCTCCTCTCTCTCTTCTCTCTCTCTCTCCCCCTTCTCTCTCTCTCTCTCTCTCTCTATCTTATCTCTCTCTCTCTCTCTCGCTTCTCTCTCTCTCTGTCCGTCGTCACAAATAAGTCAGATCAATAATTCGGTCAGCCTAATTTTCTACGTCTTCCCTGGCATCGATCACGACTATTGGCTCTCCCGGCTGACTGTTTCTGTCTGTGCTCTGTCTGTGCCCTCTGTACTGTCGTGATCTGTCTGTGCTCTCTGGGTAATCTACTGTGTGTGGTGTCTGTGATTGTTCTGTGTAATGTACTGTGTGTGTGTTCTGTGCTCTGTGTATAATATACAGTGTGTGGTGTGTCTGTGCTTAGTGTATTATCTACAGGGTGTGTGTCTGTGCTCTGTGTCTAATCTCAAGTGTGTGGTGTCTGTGCTTGTGTATATTCTACCGCTCACATGTGTGGTGTCTGGGCTCTGTGTATAATCTACAGTGTGTGGTGTCTGTGCTCTGTGTAGAATCTACGGTGTTGTTGTGTTGTGCTCTGTGTTTAATATACAGTGTGTGGTGTCTGTGCTCTCTGTATAATCTAGCAGTGTGTGGTGGTCTGTGCTTGTGTATTAATCTACAGTGTGTGGTGTCGTGCTCTGTGTATAATCTACGTTGTGTAGTGTCTGTGCTTGTGTATATTCTACAGTGTGTGGTGTCTGTGCTCCTTATAATCTATCTGTGGTGGTGTCTATGCTCTGTGCTTGTCCAAACTTTACGTGCTCTTGTACAGAGTGTGCTGTCTGCCCATCGGTTCCATCTTGAACAGTTGAATGTACTTACGGATCTGGGCCGGATATAGCTCTGTTGGTAGAAGCGCCGGACTCGTTATCTATAGGGTGTGCGGGTTCGATCTCCGCCGGGCCGTTTCGGTACAGGGGGACTTTTTCCTCGGAGTTAACAGTGGTTCTGACTCCATTTCCATACAGTCCTTCGAATGAGACTCTTATTAACGAGGTTACGTGTGTGAAACGCACGCATAAACATCTTGCAAACATCGTCAATTCCCATCCCAACTTTCGGATAAGGAAGGCCAGTTTGGGCCGTTGGTATGGTTGAACGTTACACCTAGCTTGCTCTTCCCGAAAGATGGCGTATGGCTGCTCAATGGCGTATAAAATCAACGGTCATACACACAAAACTCACTCCTTTAATGAGTAGATGGGATTATACTGTCTGTCTATCTGGGAGTGTCCGAAGGAGTTATCAGCATGCATAGCAGAAGAAGGAAGAAGAAGAAGAAGAAGAAGACGTACAGTCTGTGGTCTCTGCACAGTCCTTACAGTCGGACAATGTCTTTGCTGACAGTGCTTTATGTATTCAATGTTGTATGCTGTATATATGTGCTGTCTCTAGTCATTCCGTACAATACTGTCTTGTTTGTACATTCTGTGTCTGTCGTTTTTTCGTATATGCTCTCTCTGTGCTGAGTGTATGGTTTTGCTGTCTGTACTGTATCTTACTGTCTATGGAAGTCTTTACTGTCTCACTGTCTGTGAAGTCTGTACTGTCTCTACTCTCTGTGAAGTCTATACTGTCTGTGCTCTCTGTGAAGTTGTCTGTCTCTACTTCTGTGAAGTCTGTTCTGTCTTACTCTCTGTGAAAGTCTGTACTGACGCACTTCTCTTTGTGAAGTCTGTACCGTCTCTCCTCTGTGAAGTACTTGTCTGTCTCTTCCTCTCTGTGAGTCTGTACCGTGTCTTGTACCCTCTGTGAAGTCTGTACTGGTCTCTACTCTCTGTGAAGTCTGTACTGTCTGTACCTCTGTGAAGTCTGTTACTGTCTCTACTCTCTGTGAAGTCTGTACTGTCTGTGAAGTCTGTACTGTCCTCTACTCTCTTGAGAAAGTCTGTACTGTCTCCTACTCTCTGTGTGAGTCTGTACTGTCTCTACTATTCTGGGAAGTCTGTACTGTCTGTACCCTCTGTGATTGATGTTTGTACTGTCTGTACTCTCTGTGATAGTCTGTACTGTCTCTACTTCTGTGAGTCTGTACTGCTGTGCTCTCTGTGAGTCTGTACTGTCTCTACTCTCTGTGAAGTCTGTACTATCTGTACTCTCTGTGAAGTCTTTACTGTCTTTCTCTCTGTGAAGGTCTGTTAATGTCTGTGCTCTCTGTGAAGTCTGTACTGTCTATAATCTCTGTGAAGTCTGTACATGTCTGTACCCTTGTGATAGTCTGTACTGTCTTACTCTCTGTGATGGCTGTATGGTCTGTGTGAAGTCGGTACTGTATTACTCTCTGTGAAGTATGTACTGTCTCTATCTCTGTGAAGTCTGTACTGTCTGTGAAGTCTTGTACTGTCTCTACTCTCTTTGAAGTATGTACTGTTCTTAACTCTCTGTGAAGTCTGTAATGTCTCTTCTACTCTCTGTGAAGGTCTGTACTGTCGCTATCTCTGTGATGTCTGTACTGTCGGTACCTCTTGTGAAGCCTTTGTACTGTCTCTTACTCTCTGTGAAGTCTGTACTGTCTCTACTCTCGTGAAGGTCTGTACTGTCTCTACTCTCTGTGAAGTTGTTCTGTCTGTGAAGTCCTTCACTGTCTCATATCTCTGTGAATGTCTCTGAACTGTCTGTGAAGTCTGTATGACACTTACATTCTCTTCTCTCTGTGAAGTATGTTCGGTCTTTCTCTCTGTGAAGTCTTACGTTGTGCTCTTGTTGAAGTTGTATAGGGCTTGCCTGTCTGTATACTGTCTGTACCCTTGTGAAGGGTCTGTACCGTCTGTTCCTCTGTGAAGTCTGGTGCCGTCTTATCTCTGTGAAGTCTGTTCGTCCTGTGAAGTCTCTGGTCTGTCTTACCTCTGTTAAGTCTGTACTGTCTGTGTCTCTGTGATGTCTGTACTGTCTGTGCTCTCAGTGAAAGGTCTGTTACTGTCTTTGCTCTCTGTGAAGTCTGTACTGTCTGGGATCTTGTGAGAAGTCTGTAGTTTGTCTGTGCTCTCTGTGATGTATGTACTGTCTGTGCTCTCTGTGAAGTCTGTACTGTCTGTACCCTCTGTGAAGTCTGTACCGTCTCTACTCTCTGGTTGAAGTCTGTACTGTCTGTGAAGTCTGTACTGTTTGTGCACTCTGTGTGTCTGTACTGTCTCTACTCTCTGTGAATGTTCTTTACGGTCTGTTCCCTCTGTGAAGTCTGTACCTCTCTACGCTCTGTGAAGTCTGTTATGTTCTGTGAAGTCTGTACTGTCTGTGCTATCTGTGAAGTCTTGTACTGTCTCTACTCTCATGTGAAGTCATGTACTGTCTCTACTCTCGTGAAAGGCTGTACTGTCTCTAACCTCTGTGTTGTCTTGTACGTGGTCTGTACTCTCTGTGAAGTTCTGTACTGTCTCTACCTCTGTGAAGTCTGTACTGTCTGTTGCTCTCTGTGAAGTCTGTACTGTACTCTACACCTATGTGAAGTCTGTATGTCTGTTCTCTCTGAGAAGTCTGTACGGTCATCTACCCTCTGTCAAGTCTGTACTGTCTTATCCTCTGTGAAGTCTGTACTGTCTCTACCCTCTGTGAGAAGTCTGTACTGTCTGTTGCTCTCTGTGAAGTTGTACTGTCTGTGCTCTCTGTGAAGTCTGTACTGCGTCTGTACCCTCCTGTGAATTCTGTTCTGTCTTGTACCCTCTGTGAAAGTCTGTACTGTCTGTACTCTCTGTGAAGTCTGTACTGTATTACCCTCGTGAAGTCTTTACTGTCTGTACTCTCTGTGATGTCTGTACTGTATCTAATCTTGTGGAAGTCTGTACTGTCTGTGCTCTCTGTGAAGTCTGTAATGTCTCTACCCTCTGTGAAGTCTGTACCGTCTCTACTCTCTGTGAAGTCTGTTCTGTCTGCTGAAGTTCTGTACTGTCTGTGTCTCTGTGAGTCTGTACTGTTCTACTCATCTGTGAAGTCTTGTACTGTCTGTGCTCTCTGTGAGTCGGTACTGGCTCTACCCTATGTGAAGTCTGTACTGTCTGTGAAGTCTGTACTGTCTTGTCGCTCTCTGTGAGTCTTGTACTGTCTTACCTCTGGGAAGTCTGTATCTGTCTGTGCCTCTGTGAAGTCGTACTGTCTCTAACCGTCTGGTGAAGTCTGTACCCGCTGTGGAAGTATGTTACTGTTCTCTACTTCTCTTGATTGATATATATCAGGAGAGAAGTACAGCAAAAGTTTGTTTTTGTAAAACTAAGCTTGACCTAGAGAGGGGTTAAGCACCAAGTTGGATATGTAGGCTGCGGTACGGGCTGGGAGGCCATGACCTAAGTACACTTCGGAGAAAGTGGGATATGAGGATCCAGTTTTGATTAATGGTACAATTCGGCATTCTTTCGTTTTTGAGATCGATAATGAAAACCCATGTTCCGCATATCTGGTAGGTAGGTTGTCGTTGTGAGTTCGAAGAAATTCGGTGTTGGAGTACCTTTTATATTAATTTTCATTTGTTAAGCTCGTCTGTATTACCGGACCGTATATTGTGGGATTTTGGAGTCCTGAAATAAGTCAGAGAAGCAGCCAGTCGCCCCTGTTCAGGGGAAACACTGACGGAGTCGGATGGTCCAGTAGCCTGGGTAATAAAGGGGGATTTTGTTTCCCCGCTGTATCGGGAACGAATTATTGGTACCCCTTCTATGTCGGGGAGAATTTATTTGGAGTTCCGAGTAAAATCAGGTGTATCTGGGAGAGGAGAAAAAATATATATTATATCCTTTGAATCTTTGGGATATAAGTCCCGTATGTACCGTCAAATGTTCATAAATTTATGCAAATGGTCAATGGTGTAGAAGAAATAAAGGAAGTAAAAAGAATTGTACGGCATAAGTGAAGGGGCTAACTTGATGTGACTGAAAATACTTTGGAGGAGAAAAAAAAGAAAGAAAGAAAGAAAAGAAAATGAAAATCCCCGGCTGAGGTTGTCGCGTCAGGGGAGATATTTTCATGAAATCTTTATAGGGATATTTGGTGTGATTGGAGTATGATTGTGGTTGTGCCCGGGAGAGGTCGATGTCTCGTGTGTAGGTAAGGGTGCGATGCCGCGCGTGTGGGAAGAGGCTGTGCCATTGTGTACATGCACGTTGAATGTGGTTTTGTTTTTTTTTCAGCTTTTCTCTAAAATTGCCATGGGAAGTAATTCTGTCAATCGCCGAACAATACTTCCCCTCTTGGAAAATACTATTACTGTCTGTCAGGTATTGTATCATTTTGTCTGACAGACTATAGTACAGCTGTGACCTCCACCATGGTAGATCGTTTTCCACCTGCGTCTGTTTGTTTGCTGGTTTGTTTCCATGTTGATTTCATCATTCGTACAGCCAATATCATTATACGCTATACCACATCCATAAGTGTTCGGAACCACACGCTCACGAATTAAGTCTTAATGGACAAATTGAATTATGACTGTGATGAGCGGATTTAAGAGAGTTGTAATGCTCGAGTAGCAGATGTCTGACCTAGCATAAGACCGAAGGCGTTGGTGGAACGCTTGGTACATTGGCTGTGCCGTTACTATCATTGCATGTGTGTGTGTGTGTGTGTGTGTGGAGTGTGTGTGTGGTGTGTGTGTGTGTGTGTGTGCGCGTGTCGTGCGACGCGGTGTGGTGCGTGCGTGCGTGCGTGCGTGATGTGTGTGTTGTGTGTGTGTGTGTGTGTGTGTGTGTGTGGTGCATTCTTGAAATCGAATGTTTCATATGCTTTCGTGTTTTATTCTGTCATCGTCAAAATTCTGATATTAAAAAAAAAAAGATCATTATTTATTTCTACTCGGTCAGTCTGTGTGGTAACGGACACAATAGAATACTCTTTGGGGAAAAAAACAAAGATAGAAGGAAATAATCGTTTGGGACTTCTGTTTTAGGACTTACATGTTGTAAGTCAGCGTATATAATGCGGTCACGTTTAGCGCTTGTGCCATAGCTCAACTTGATAATACAATTTCCCAGAAAGCTAGGACTGTGGAGATAAGGGTGAAAGGGGGTGATGAGAGGGCGGGTGATCGTGGGGGTGGATGGCTATTGGGGGGGGGGGGGGGGGCGCCGAGGGTTATGGTCGGAGGGGGGGGGGGGGGGGAACCCAGGGTACTGGGAAGCAAAGTCCATTTGATTTCAGGGCTTTGACGATACAATGTATGTTATGATTGCAAATGTTTTTCCTTGATTTTTTTTCCCCTCTATTGTCATAAGATAAACCCTTTCACCCATCCGCGATCGAAGACACACGCATGAAACAACAACGCACACACAATCCTCATTCGTGTACGCTCACGCACGCACATATACAAACGCACACGGGACGCCGCGCACGTGCGCGCGCCCGCACACTCACACACACACTCACACCACACACACACACAAGAGCAAGCATGCAGCGGTACGTTCGCACACGCTTGCAGCAACCCACGCTATACAACATTGATGCACAGCGTGCGCACACAAACACACACACACACACACAGGCCTACGCGCGCACACACACATACACGAGAGAGAGAGAGAGAGGGGGGGGGAGGAGGTGAGAGAGGGGCAACAAATTATCTTTATCAGAAGTCCATGTTCCCCTCCCTAAAACCCAAAAAAAAAACAAAAAAAAAAAAAAAAAAAAAAAAAAAAATTAAATGCTTGTAGTACCTTTTTACCCTAAGAAAGGCAACAAACGATTCAGCTGAGAACAGGCCAACAACCCTCCCCACGTTCGTCCCCTTTTTCCCTCCTCCTTCCTCCTCCCCCCCTCCTCCCCCCAC
>JAFLJL010003199.1:0-20875 GCA_018398815.1 Conus ventricosus | reverse complement strand
GTTTGTGTTCTTTTTGGTAATGAAGTTGTTAGGATTTTGAATTCTTTCCTATGTTTGTTTTGATTTCCGTCGATGGGGGGGTTTTTTAACCATTGATTTTTCTTTTCCTATTTTTCTTGATTTTTATTTGGTTGTTGTCGGGGTTGTTTGTTATTTTGTTTGTTTCCCTTTTTTGTGGGCCCTCGGGGTTTTCGCTGCATTGTTGAACATCTCTCTCCCTGAAGGTTTTGACGTTCTTGTTTTTGCATGGGGAAGGTTTTTAAATACGATGGTGGAGGGTTTATTTTGGTGTGTCAAAAAGAGGTGTGTCGTTGGGTTTCTTTTTTGGGTTTTTGTTATGGTTTGTTGAGATCCAGTTTATGTCAAAGTAGTTCACTACCTTTTTTTTTTGCTTCAAGGGTATCTTTAATTTTGGTTTTTTTGGGAGATTTTGCATTGTTCTTTCTTCTTTTTTGTTGGTTTTGGGATTGTTGTTAGTGCAGCGTCCTCGTCTCTGTATAGTCCCGACTTTTTTCGAGTTTTTTTCTTGATGTTGGACAGCTGAAAAACCGCCCAGTTCACTTTTTTTCCATCATTGACCCCTGGTTACTAAATGTTGAGTTTTTTTGGTTTTCTGACCGGGTTTCATTTTTGCGTGGAGTAAGTTTTTTGGGTTGGAAAATGTTTTCCTTTTGCCCCGTTATGTCTTGTGGTTATGGCAAACTTCAGGGTTTTGCCTGAGTATTTTCTCTCTATGAGGGGTTAAAATTTACAAGTCAAATGTGATAAATTTGTATTTTTTTGTTTATTGGGTTTTTTTTGAACCATTGGATAACTTGTTTGTGTTCTTCCAGGGTTGTATTCAGAGTTTGATTTTAGTTCTTTTTTATTTTTTCCGAATTTTTTTGCTTTTTTGCCAAATTCGTTTTGGAGGGTTTATTGTTCATTTTGGATTGTTATGGAAATTGGGTTTGGGGTCTTTGGGTGTTATAAAGCTTTTTTTGGGTGCTGTCGCTTCATCCTGACTTGGTCTTGCGTCTGCAAGTTTTTTTTTGTGGGATCTGTCTTGTAATTTTTGTCGGCTTTTTTGTTTGTTTTTTTGGAGTTTTTGTAAGGATTTTGAGGTATTTTTTGGGTTTCCCTTTTGTAAATTGCTTTTTTTATCACCCTTTCCCAAAAAATTTTTTTTTTTTTTTGTATTTGTTTTTTTGTTTATTTATGTTGTTTGGAAACTTTGTTAGATTTTTTTAATTCATTATTGGTTTTCTTCTTTTCATTGATCTTAAAAGGGGTTTTATTTCTCTAGGCTGGTGGTGATGCCTGATTTGAAAACGTAGGTGTTTGTCCTTTTTTTTGCGTTTGGGTTAGGAAAAGATTTTCTTTCCATTCATATTGTGTTGAACTTTTTGTTTGTTCTATTAGTTTTTTTTTAGGAGGCTGCGGTGGAAAATGGTATGTTTTTTGCGCTGTCTAAAATTGTTTTTTTCCATTTTAAAATTTTTGGTACAGTGCTCAACGTTGGGTATTAGATCAATGGGGTTAAAAAACCCAAATGATTTCCGAGCGTAACCCCCTTGGAGGCGAATTTGTTAAAATAGGTATTAAAAAAAAATTCACAAATTTGTTTCGAGCGGTTGCGGTATCGGTGGCTTTTGGTTTGCCCACCGCCCTGTTATATAGGGTGGGCTTCCCTTTCGGTTGTTTGCCCTGGGGTTGGGGGCAGTGTTTTTTGGGGCTTTCGGTTTTTGTTTTTTGGGTGTTCACTAACAACGATTTCCATTTTTGTGCAGTTGTTTTATTTTGTTTTTGTTTTAAGTTCCCAAGTGTGGTTTGCATGTTTAACCTTTTTCAGTTAAAAAAAGGTTGCACCTTTTTTAAAAAATTGCGTTGATGTGCTCTTTTTATATTTTCCTCTCTTGATGGGAACTACTCCCAAAGCCCCGAAGTTTGCCAGTTAACCACAGACATTTAAAAGGGGGCAGAAATGGAAAATCTTTTTCCCAAAAAAGAAAAATTACTACACAGCAAAAAATAACCGGACAGGGAAAAAAAACAGAAATCAACTTCGATGTAACCATGGGATCTATGTGGGGGCAGAAAACATGTGAACTGGTCGGTTTTTTTCATGCTTTTTCCAAATCAAGAAAAAACTGGAAAACAAGTGGACTATTTCAGAGATGGACTTGTGCCTAACTAAAAATCCCGAACCATCGAAAACAAAAAGAAAAACTATGCAAATTTCCAAAACCAATTTTAAAAATTTCCCTTGAAAGCAAACAAAAAGGTTTTTGAATACTTAGCTAACATGGATTCAAAAATCCATATATAAACCTTCAAAAAACCCCAAAGACACCCTCTTATGTTTCACCCAAAAGTAACCATCCCCCATCTGTATTAAAGACCATTCCCCATGGCATAAACAAGAGACTGTCAAACCTGTCATGCAGTGAGAGAGTGTTCAACAATGCAGCAGTAGAATACCAGGAGGCACTACAAAAAGTGGATACAATTACAAATTACAATACAACCCAGACAACAACACAATAAAATCAAGAAAAATAGGAAAAGAAAAATCATATGGTATAACCCCCCATACGACGGGAAACTCAAAACAAACATAGGGAAAGAATTCTTCAAAATCCTACAACTTCATTTCCAAAAGAACACAAACTGTCCAAAATATTAACAAAAACACTGTCAAACTATCGTACTCATGTATGCCCAACCTCAAAAACTAATTGACGCATCCAACAAAATGAAAATCAACACAGCAAAGAAGGGTGAAGAAAGGAAATCTTGCGATTGCACAGAAAAGAGCAGTGCCCACTAGACAATAAATGTTTTTACAACAACATTGTATACCCGGCTACTGTGACATCAGAAAATGAAAAGAAACTACATAGGGATCACTGAAAACCCCATTCAAAAACCCGATATGCTGTCACACTGTCACTTTTGCACACGCGCATTCATGACAGCATTTACTCCATACGCACACGCAATCTTTCCAATCAGCACCAAAAGGCGCACTACCGAATGTCTTTTCTTCTCCCCCTCTCCTTCAGGGAAAAACACTTTACTAAGTCACATCAAACAATTTATAAACAGACTTTATACATGTATCTCTCTTTACACTGAGAGATAAATTAATCCATTCCGCTTCTATAAAGTCATAGCCTTCACATTCCCTTATCCCAAAAATCCAGACCAGGAGAATAAATAACTCCCGTAATCAACGATGCCATACCTGCATCAAGTATGAGACTCCATACTTTCCGTTTCCCTGTCTCTCTCACACATCGTATCGCCCCCTTGAATTCTCCCGTCACTGGAGATACGAGTTCCGACTTCTCTCCCTCGACTTCTGTCCCTGGAGAGATGAATTCCAACTCCTCTCCTTCGACTTCTGTCACTGATGAAGGATGAGTTCCAACTCCTCTTCCCGGAGTTGGCACTTGCCGGGGCTGAACTACCGGTGTGTTCCCACACCGTGGCCATCTTTAAAACCACCTCACGGGGTGAAAGGTGAAGGGTGAAGGGTGAAGGACTGGTAATGACTGGTCAGCAGAGAGGACCAACGTCCTGACAGGTTCGAGCCTCTAGGCCATCTGCTGGGCTAAAACTGATTCTTTCCTCCCTCATCCTAGTGAGTGCATACTCGGTGTTCAAAACACATGACCAGCACCTTACCAACCCTTAGTAAAACTACTTCTCAGTGGTCACATTCACCCAATGACCACGTTTTTTCTTTAATGAGTTATTCTCACAATTATTTGGGGACGCCCGCTACACTAGTCAAGCCACATAAATATTCTTCCTTTTAGTTGTGGCATGGGAAATGATTCATATCACTAACTACATGCGATGGAGCGTCACATGCCTTGATGTGAGGCTACGTCACATGACACCTCCCATCCTGGGGTGAAAAAATTTTCTCCAGAAATTTTTTTTTAAAGGATAAACACTTCACTTAAAACACATCTTCAGCCATGAATCTCAAAATGTGTATCCATCACACATGATAAACCAAATTAATAATCAACGTATAGAATCAATTCATCATGATCCACCATAAATAGCATATTTCAACTTTCAGTCTTTCTATAAAAAACATTCATAATTGATCACCACATGTCACAAATTACATTTCACAAATTACACGTACAAAACAACTAGGGATATTAACAATTCAAAGTACAAATTGTGTTTATATATTAAGATGTGAAGCACATATTTTCCCTGATCTTTGTCTCACATCATATGTTTCAAAACCCTCATGAAAATGAGAATATTTCTAAGTGTAAATGTTTCTCAATAGACATGTAAACAAAATAAACAGTTTAAACATAGTTTTTTTCCCCACATGTAATGTTATAGTCCATTGAAAAGTGAAAAACATATTTTCCATTGTTGACAATGAACTAATGAAAACAATAGTTTTGTCTCACTGCACAATCAAAACATGTGTATAATACATTTCTAAAGAGTTATTTGCTCATGACACATACATATATATTCACCTTCACAAGCAAGCTAGACATAAATAGTATATGATTTTTTCCATTCTTTACTAAAGAATAAAGCAAAGAATAAATATTTAATACATCAACATCAAGTAGTTTTTGCTTGTAAAACATACAGTCACTTCAACAAGCAAATTAAGCATAAATACCACTTGATTTAAATAGTCAGTAGCATACAATGCACTGTCAAATGTGAGCACACTGTAATCATAAAGAAAGACAAAAAAGGAATAGTCTTCCCTTGAAGACAGTTAGATTTGTCCATGAATATTCACACACGTGACAATAAATCTGCCATGACATTTTTTGTTCCAGGCACTGGTTCAACAGTAAACTGGAATTCCTGCAATGCCAAAGACCACCTTAATAATCTGCTGTTCTTAGTCTTTGACGATTTCAAGAACGTCAGTGGCCTATGGTCAGCCTGTAACGAAACTTTCTTCCAGTCAAGAACCTGGCGAACTTCTCACATGCCCATACAATAGCCAAGCACTCTCTCTCAATAGTGGAGTATTTCTCCTGTGTCTTCGAGAACTTCTTACTGGCGTATTGCACTGGATGTAACAAAGCACTTTTTTCCTGCAACAGCACCGCTCCCATTCCTTTAGAACGGGCATCGGTTCTCAAAATAAAGTCTTCTGAGAGGGAGGGTAACAAAAGAACAGGAAATGAGTTGAGGGTGTTCTGAACACACTCCAAACCCTTCTGACACTCATCAGACCACACAATATTTTTGTTCTTCGTCCCTTTCGTCAGTTCAGTCAAAGGGGCCGTCAGGGACGCAAAGTGGGGTACATATCGTCTATAGTAAGACAACATCCGATGAGTGACCTGATCTGTTTCTTTGTAGTGGGTTTGTGTAAGGATAAAATCTTTTCCACTTTCTTTCCATTTTCCATCATTTTTCCCACTGAAATAGTGTGGACCCAAAAACTCGAGAGTTTGAAAACCGGCACGAATTTTGGATGGTCTCGCAGTCAAACCAAAACTTCTGAGTCTGGAAAAAACAGCTCGTAAGTTAGAAAGGAGGTCACTCCATGACTTTGCCGCCAACAAAATGTCGTCAAAAAACTGACTGCACCACATTCATGGAGTTTCAGGGCTCGCATCATTCTAGCAAAAGAAGCTGGGCATTTTGCAAACCGAATGGCATTTTCGTCCATTGGAAAAGACCAAAAGGTGTTTGAAATGCTGTCTTTTCCTTGTCAGTTTCAGCCATTGGAACCTGCCAGTATCCTTTAGTCAAGTCTACTTTCACAAAATAACTTCCTTCTGAGAGCTGACACAGAAGTTCTTCAATGTTGGGATGGGCTCGGCATCAAACACGGTGATCTTATTTAATTTCCTGTAATCGATGCAGAACCGCACCGAGCCATCGGGTTTTGGTCCACCAATACAACTGGTGAGCTGTACGGTGATGTAGAAGGTTCTATCACTTTAAATCCAGCATTACATTGATTTCTCTCTCGACTACCTCTTTTTTTGCAAATGGAGGGGGTATGGTCTGGTTCGCACTGGTATTTCAGAAGTTAACTGAATACTATGGGGTTCAATACCAGTTACTGTACCTGGGGTATCTGTCAAACAATCCTGAAAGTCTTTCAAAATGTCTTGAGCTGTTCTGTTTGACTTGTAGACAAATCATTCGACAGAACCACATCATCATAGGTTTCACCTTTGATAGACTGAATAGGAAGGGTTACAACATCATCTGCACTGGTAGATGTTAACACTCCTACATTTGCTGTTTTCACAACCTTCGATCTGTCCCTGTACGTTACATTGGGTACAAATTCATCACTGATAATGTCTGTCATGTTGACATCAGTTTCTGACACAGGACACATCCACTCAACTGACTGGTTGATGGCAACATTTGTACGTTCAACATACTTCTTCAACATGTTCACATGGAATACCTTCTCAGTGTTTGCCATTTTGATCCTATAATTAACTGCAGAAAGTTTTTCGACCACCTAAAAGGACCCTTCCACATAACATGAAGCTTGTTATGTTCATCAGTGAGTAGTACAAGGACTTTATCCCCTACACTGAAGGAACGTGCCTTTGCTTTTCTGTCTGCAAAGACCTTGTACACATATTGTTTTTCTATCAGCTGACTGTTGAGCAAGCTCACATGCATCCTTCAAACGATTATGCAGTTCATAAACGTATTGGTAAACAGTTTTAAACTGTCAGGTATGTCCGTCTTTTTCGTCATTGTGTCATCAGTAAATCCAAAGGACCCTTGGTGAGTGTCTGAAAAGAAGCTCGAAGGGTGAGAATCCCAGCGTTTCGTTCGGCATTTCCCTGTATGCAAAAAGCAAAGCCGGTATGAAAACGATCCCATTCATGGGGTTCCTGCCTTGCAACCTTTTTCAACATGGACTTTAACGTTCCATTGAAACGTTCAAACCCTGCCATTCGATTGGGGATGATATGGCGTGGTTGAAATGGAAGAGATTGACAACAGTCTGTAAATTTCTCTCATGAGATCAGAAATGAATTGCGTTCCACAATCCGAGAGAATTTCGTCTGGAAGCCCACTCTGGAAAAAAATCGCAAGTAAGGCTTCAGCGACAGACACTGTATCAATTTTCTTCAGTGGAATCGCTTCTGGATACCTTGTCGCTGTATCCACCAAAGTCAAGATATAGCGATATCCGGAAGAAGACATGGTAAAGGCCCAACAAGATCAATAGCCACCTTCCGAAATGGGACGGAAATGAGAGGCATTTGTGCAAAGGTGCACATGGGACGCGACCTTTCTGAGATGTCTTTTGGCAGATGTCACATGAGCGGCAGTATTCTGTAACTTCCTTTGTGACACCTGGCCAATAAAAAGAATCAAGAACTCTCTTTAATGTTCTTTTGATTCCACAGTGACCAGCGAACAATGCATCATGAGCCGTGTGTAGTACTGTCTCTCTAAGTGGCTTTGGAACGACAACTTGTTTGTTGTCCTGTCCAGGTACACACCTGTAGAGAATGTCAGAGTCCAGTATGTACGTTGGTTTGTCCGTTGGTATGTCAGTGACAGTCTGTTTAGCACAGAAAGTATTGTCGTCAGCATCTCGTCTTTTCCCTGCATTTCTTTTAGATCATCTGGGTAAATCTGGAGTTCATCCAGTTTTGAGGACTTTAGCGCTTTTGTAGCCTTTCCTGCTCTATGATGTCTGATCTGTACTCCACAAGACAAGAACAAACGATCCTCCAGTACCACCATGTACTGTAGCGACACCTGGGAAATTGCCCAAGATCAAATCGCAGACTGGGTTATCGATAACACAGGCGGTAAGAAATCCGGAGTAGTACGGTGTATCGACCGAAATTTTCGCCAGCGGAAACGTTTCAATCTTGCCTCCAAAACGACCTACACTTTTGGACAGTGTCCAGATACTGGTTTTGAAGCACGAAAGATTTTCTTACACCAGCAGTGGTGCACCCAGTGTCTCGCAAAACCGAAGCCTGCAATCCGTTGATGGCTCCGTTTTCTAACACCAGTCCATCAACAGATTGATGTGGTGCCAAACCAAGGCCTTCTTCACAATCAGTGGAGACTAATGCGGGTTTTGAATCCTATGGTTTGAAAGGGCAATTCTTTTTCAGATGGAACTTGCCATCACAAAAGAAACATCGCATTGTCTGATCAGCAGCTGACTGATTTTGTGACTTCGGTTCTGTCCACGAACTGGTCCAAAAGGTCTACGCGGTGGTCGTTGTCCACGACCTCGGAACGTTTGCTGAGGAGCAACGGGTTTTTCCGGCGGTGAGTACTGTTTCTGACGACAGTCACTCGAACCGCGGAAAGATCCCTGTCAGAGAACAGGAAAACGCCGATTCTAACTCAACAGCTCTCAACTTTGTTTCGAGCTGTTGAGTTAGAAATCGGCGTTTTCCTGTTCTCTGACAAGTAAACCCTACAAACAAAATACTGTGTAGGATTATCCGTTTTCATTACTAATTTACTAAAACTTTTCAGATTTTAGTTTTTGCTTAATCCTGTGTTTTTCCTGATCATTTTCAATAACTCATTTTCACACATACAGTCATCAAACACTAGAGTGGAAATCCCCCCCAAATTTAGAAATCACGTAAGACTTGGTGGGACACTGTGTGCACAACCCTAATTAGAGGGTTCGGGGATTGTGGCAAGCAGTAACATGTACGGCGGTCCCGGGTGGATCCTGTGATACCTGTAATTAGCTGACTGTAACCACCATAAGGCGGGCTCGCGACGCTCACCTGACCAGGTTAACTTGCAACATTCTTGAACAAGAAGACCGATTTTACCATTCTCCCACTGACTGCCGAACGAGAAGGACGCGTTTACTGTGCTCTCTACTGTGCTTGGCTGTGTTTATTTTAACAATGGCTAACAGGTTTACTGAAGAACGGAATCGTACTATTCAAGATTACAAGTTTTACTTTACTATCATGTTAGAGTATTTGTCAAAAAAGAACTAGGCGAAGCCTGTTCTCTACCAGTGAAACCGAAAAGAAGCATTGCTTTTCTGGAAGGCGGAGAAAAGGAAAAAAAGCGAACCGACTGCTTTGGAAATGCACGACTATCTTAAAGGCTTGTTGGTTCAAGAAAATGAAAACGCTGAAGGCAATATTGCTGAACAACATATAGCCAATTTCAATACGTGTTTTTACTATCGATGAGATGGTTCCTTATCTAAAAAATGGCGCTGCATTGTTGAAAGTTGGTCAAAGAAAAACATCCATCATGCATTGATTGTTGGGCGCTGGCTTGAGACAGCCCAAGTCATGTTTAAAAAACAAAAAAACGCATCAAACATGGCGTTCATTTCTTAAGACGCAGGTAAACATGGTTGATTCGTATGCTAGAAAACTTATTCAAATTTCTATGTGTTTTTATAACTATCCTAAATTTCACAAGCTAGGAATCAGTATAAATGAACTGTGTAGCAAACGTCAAAGTATCATTAGGCTTATGCAACTGAATAGCGTTTTCGGGTGTTCTGGCAAACAAACTAGATAGGGTTAGGCAGACCTTAGTACATCTACCAGTATGGAGAGGAGTAGTGGTAGCCAGCACTATCTCCATATAAATGCTCCAAATATACAATGACGGATGTACTACTACTGCGATTAGAGCCGCCATAAAAGCTCGGCTACAGCAATTACTGCTGTAATTCTGCCAAAGCCAGTTGCAAGCCTGGTTGAGAAAAAAAGGAGCACAGCAGCAAACTAGCCAAGTGATCATATATGATCGCTTGACCCGCAAAGCGCAGCAGTACCTGCAAAGCTCAGCGGCAAACTAGGCCAAACGACCTATGTGATCACTTGGCCTAGTTGATTGAGGTGCGCGCGGGACACAGCTGTTCAGTCACACAACACACACACACACACACCACACACACACACACACACACAACACACACACACACACACACACACACACACACACCCAAACACACACACTCTCTCTCACACACACACACACACACACACACACACACACTCAATCACACACGCGCACTCAATCACACACGCGCACACACACGCGCGCACACACAACACACACACACACACACACACACACACACACCACACACACACACACACACACACCACACACACACACAAACTCACACACACTCACACACACACACCAAAGCAAGGCGTCCCACAGTTCCACTTTAAGACACTTAACACCTTCACCCCAAGTCACCCCAAGTCCTTAATTAAGTTCTTAATTAAGCCACCCCAAGTTTTTAATTAAGTTCTTAATCAAGTCACCCCAAGTTCTTAATTAAGTTTTTAATTAAGTTCTTTATTAAGTTCATTTAAGTTTCTACTTAAGTCACATCAAGTTCTTAATAGTTCTTGATCAAGTCACCAAAATGACAATTGCTTTAAAAAAATTCCATGAAGACTTTGGTGGTGTAGGCAACCCTGTTGTTGTAGACCTTGAATCAACTTGTTCTGGCGTTTTTAAAGCAGGCATTGAAACAACTGGCTGCGGCTCTGGAGCACTGAAAAGACTGTTACCAATCTGTTTACCATTCTGCTGTTATTGGTGGTCTAAGTATAGGATACACAATGCTTGGTAAAAGCTTGTTAAGAATTAAACCAGCAGATCTTGGCAAACTAGACTTTGAGGATTCGGCAAAGCTAATTGCTATCATTGCAGCTTCGTTTGCTACGAAAGATTTTCTAGTTAAGCAAGGAATAATTCCAGACAGTATAAATATGTAAAATAAAAAAATACATTTATAAAAATGGCTTCATTCGTAATGATGATAGGCAGCGCTGTGGTTAATGTGCTTGCTTTTAGCGGAAGTAATTACGCATTTAGTAAACTGCGGGATGAAGGCGAGAGAAAAGACATAACAAAGCTATGGAGCAACTAGCTGCAGCACAAGCTGCGTATGAAAAGCAGAGAATTGAGCAGTTAGATTTTATTAACGACAAACTGAAAAAAACAGGGACATGCAGCTTACACATTTAAAGATGTTGATCAAGCAATAAAAGAATATTATCTTGTAACAGGCAAACCAATCGAGACATTGCCCCCGCCAAAATTCAGTGACTTTTATCAGCCATCAGAAAAACAAAAGATGCAAGAATATTATTTATCGTTTTTGGTATGACCGTTGTGTATTTTGTTGCACATAATATTGGCTGAATAAAAATGAACAAAATCTATTATTCAGCCAAAAGGATATTGGAAGGAATCACGGCAATTAAAAAGCTAAGCCAAGCAGCGGGAGTCAGTGAACAAACAGCAAAGGAATGGTTATCTAAACAAGCGATTTGGCAAATTTATTTACCTGCACCTAGACGAATACAAAGACCGCACTTTGTGAATACAATACCGAACGACACCCATCAAATGGACCTTCTATATTTACCCCATGATACGATTAGACGAAAAAGATTTAAGTACGCACTCACAGTCATTGACATATCTTCAAGATACAAAGATGCAGAGCCATTAACACAAAAGAGTGCTTCTGCTGTTGCTGTTGCCATACAACTGATATACCAACGAGGCCCGCTAACTTATCCTCGCATGATTCAAGTCGATGATGGAAAAGAATTTAAAGGCCAAGTGAATCAATTATTGTTAAAACATAGAGTTACCATTAAAAGAGGCATTCCAGGAGTTCACAGATCACAGGCTTTAGTTGAAAACTTTAACAAACAGTTATCTGAAAGACTTTTTTCCTACCAGTATCACAGAGAGCTGATTGACAATTCTCGCAACACAGAATGGGTTAGAAGACTGCCCTCAGTTTTGCGCGCAATGAATAATGAAGAATTTAAATTAACAGGGCTAAAACCAGTACAAGCAATCAAAAAACAAACAATAAATGTTGTTAAAGGGAGACGCCAGTTCATCCGGCAAACTATTACCGTTTGGTTTAAAAGTAAGGTACCTTTATTTACCAGGGGAAGCAGAAGGGGACACTCGCATCAGGGCAACAGATCCAGTTTGGAGTGTTGATCCATATGAAATAAAAAGAATTGTAAAAATGAATCCGCCCGTGTATTATTTACGAGAAACTGACACAAACAAAACAACCAGCTCCTCAAAGATCTTTTGTGAAGGAAGAACTGCAGATAATCCCACCAGACACAGTTCCAATTGCTTAATTAATTTTTAATTTACATAAATATATTTGAGTCTAAAATGGAAGCTCAGAAGGAAGCACAGAACGAAACAAGAATGATAAAGGAAGAGACCTTGAAGATGATACGGGAATCATTTAATGCGTGTTCTGCTATTAGGGGAACATTTGTGAAGATTAATCAATGCATGCAAAAACCATCCAGATCACCTACAATCCAAATCCCAAATTGGGAAAAAGAATATCTTGAAATAATAAAAAAAATTCGAGCACATCAAGCAAACATGATAAAAGAATTAGATGAATTGGATGAAGCTATGATTGATCTTATAATAAAAGTTGATGAAAAATATAAACCCTCCTGTTTATGCGGTCCTCCAGTGCCCGATTGCATATGAAAACTCTGGATTAACAAATACTCGTTTAGTGTTTGTTCTATCTAATGACTTTTTGTTACAACAGTTGTTTGATCTCTGTAGATTAGATCATAGTTTTACGTTGTCATGATGAAAAGTCTTATTGTCAAACAACGCTTCTTTGTAGTTGTCATGCGATATGTTTGACTGCACAACACTGCGAGATATTTTCCTTTTGCTTTCTTAATGGTTTTCTCCTGGCTCGAAATACTGTACATTTTCGACCTTAAACCAATAAACTCCTTAATCACCCCTCCAGATAATTCATCCTTCATCTTTCCTAAAACCTTCTTATTAATGGATGAATGCAAAGGTAAATCTTTAGGATAATCAGATGTATCATACCATCCCGCATGCCCTTTAGCTACTTCTATTTCCATGTCTTTATAGAGTCTTCAGTAGGGATATCTATAACAAAACTATCTGTATCTGTGTAAAGTACTCTGGACTCTGGATACAAGGGTTTAAAGTAGTCATAAAGAAATTCTAACATCAAAAGCTTTGATAATTCTAAAACAGTAAACCCAATAAATACAGGTTTGTCCAATTTGACTTTCTTTTCTTCATCATTATGCCAAAAAAGGTGATCATGAAATCTTCTAAAGTCCTGATAATTAGTTTTGAAGTTAGCTTAATTGCCTCGTTCTCTTTGGTGACCAATCTGACATCTTTGCGCTTGTGCGGATTCTCCATAGTCTTTCCGAAACAGCTATTGTTCATCAGCTTGAAAAAGTCTTTTTCTGAAGCATCTGTGATTTAGTTCTAAGATCATGTTCTTCATGATGTATGGTTTCATGAACGTTCTTGATCAAAAGCAATTATATGATGAACTGCTGTTAGCTTTAAACCATGTCTTAAATAAAATTGTAGAAGTCTGTAATGACAGACATAATTTTTTTTGCCGCGAAGATTAGGCACAAGTTTAGGCGGCTCTCTTGGATTCATCTTTAGACTTTCTGCTGCTAATGGGTAGTCATTATGTAGGTCATGGAGTTCATGAGGATATTCTAAGTCAACTTCTAGAATGAAACCACGCTGTTGATCAGGTGTCAATCTGCTCAACCACTTTAATGCTCTTTGCATATTATTCGTACCGCCGCCAGTGTACATTTTAAAGTTGCGTAATGGAAGTGATTGCGCCATAACCCAACCATACAGATTGTTTGCATCTAAATACATGAGATAGTTAGACCTTTTACTTGGATCATAGTCATCCAAGTATTGTTGTTTGCTTTACAGTAATGATGCGACGCCATACTAATTCCTCCACGCAATCCGTTTTCAATCATCTGAATCATTGGTAAATCTGACAATAAATCAATCTTTACTCCAGTATCTTTTAAGAAAGCGTCCCAACTCATCCCGGGCGCAGAAATGTAATGCGCAGGATCCAGGCTATAATGTTTCATGCAGGTCTTTCTGTAATTTTCAAAGACGTCCGCCAACAAACATGTATCAGCCATCAAGTATGAGTCATGATAGTCTCCATCGTTTTACACTCTAACTTCTTCCATGCTTCTTGAGCATGCTGGTAATCAGAATCACTAATGCCTTTTCCTCTAAGACTAGAAAAGAACGCGTCTTTAGGCGGAAGTGTATCTTCATCAAACCTTTCCCAACTGTTCATGTACTCATAAGGGTAAACCCCCCTTTCTAACAAGAGTTGGGTCAACATATTCTTCTGTTATTGGGCAGGACTTTAAGGACATAGCCAACGCCTCTAATGATCCCATCAGGTTTGCATAGAGTCATAAAAAGACATGTTATTTAAAGTGAAACACATGTACTTTTCTGATGACTGTGCAATGCATGTTACCCTGGAGTCGCTGGTTACTGCTTGCAATATAAGATGAGAGTCGTAACCCCGCAAGTTATGAAAGAAGATGGGCAGCTTCCATGTCTTTGGGTCAAACCTTAGTTGAAGATTGCAGCTGTTGTGCGCTGCTCCTCTGAACTTTCCGCTAATGTGATCATGGTCTCTTACTGTTGGATTCTCTGCGTCTGATGAGAGGCCTAAACTGCAAATCCAACAATGTGTGGCTGAGTCATACTGTTCTTGGTCTTCAAGCGTCATTATGATTTCAGATAAGTTTAGATTATTAGAACAGACGTTACGCACTTGCTGCATGCGTTCTAAGAAGTATTTTGCAGCATTAGGCCCTCTATATAATTCTGGCTTTGAATGAACGCCATCCGACCTGACAATAATGAAGGCAAATGAACAGATCTGATGATTACTCGTTAAGACTGTTTTGGAAGTTTCTGTGGGGTTGGCCCCTCATAGGGAACAATAAGCGACTCGAAGTCTGCGTAAACCACGTATGGGACTCGTTTGCAGCCGTTTCCAGTTCTTAAAACTAACTTTAGATCCGGGTGGGGGCGTAATTAGTTCTGTATTACAGTCAACTGGGCTGATACAATGTTTCTTATGTTCACTCACAGCTTGAACAGATGGAATTCTTGTTAAACATTTTCTACAGAATTTTTGTTTATGTTCATGTTTTGAAGTATGCCGCATTAGTCTACTCATTGCTCGTATCAATGTGTAATGTGGCAGCCCTGTTGGTGAAAACATCAGTAGTAAGTTTCCCCATGGCTTTTGGTTGGATCGCCTATTGTTTTGGGGTGTCTTTAGACACTCTAATAGGCGCCCAAAATTTGTTTCCTCAGTCCATGTGTATACATTAACAGTTATTGGTTTGTTTTGTTCTTCAAACTGATCAATTTGGTCTACACTAACAGGAAAGGACATCCCACTAAAGTTAAGATCATTGATGTAAGGTTGATAGTTAGACACTCTCTCTGCGTTTTGCGGACGTGATGCAGCCTTGCAAGAACACACCACATAAAACATTTGTTGTCTGAATTCTTTATGTTTAGAACTGCTCTTTTTGCGACTAATGCTGGAGGTAGTGGAATGTAAGACCTCCCTAAAAACGGCTCATACTTAGCCTGTTTTAATCTGATCTCTAAGACTTCACCCTCTGACCAACCAGAGCCTCTCTTTTTGGCTTCTTCAGCGGCCACATCAAACTGTGTAAGCAGTTGGTCTGCCCAACCAGGTTTAAGTCATTTATGAGAAAGAATAACCTGTTGTTTAGTTGAAACCCAGACTTCAGATTTTCTTCTTTTATTGTTATATAGTCGATTAAAACAGCTAACATTACTTTAACGGGCCCGGGTCTATTGTTATTTTTAAACCTGGAACTTGAGAAATAGAAATGCAAAAACACTTGCCTGTACTTTTGTTGGATCAATGACTTCTAGATTAAAACATTTGAAGCTTTTGACAAACCTCCCCTCGAGCATTCTTCAAACAATTCGTCTTGCCCTTTCATATATCTTAGCCATTTTGAGTTTTCTTTTCTAACCAAAATTTTTAAATTTAAATTAAAAAAACAATACTTAATCGAATCAATATCAAGGGTCTTTTTGTGCTTGGACTCATAAACTAAAGTAAAACGCCCTTTAATTTTGTTAATGTGAGCTGTTTAGAGCGAGTTTAATGTTTCGTTTACATTTTTTTAAACATTCCTTTTTTTATCTGCTCGGTGTCGGGCTGTTGAAAAAATTTTGCCCTGCCTTTCTTTGAAGATCAAATTTTTGTCTTTTATAGTCATCAAAATGGGCCTGTAAACGACTAAATTCTTCATCCGTGATGTTTGAGTCAACTGTGCTTTATTTATTGTCAGTTTGAACGAACTAAGTTTAGCTGTTTTTAGTTGAACCATAGCTGTGTGCTTTTGGATTTTAGTTTTAATTTTTTTGCTAGCAGCATTTACAGCTAATAAACACAGCCGAGAGCTAAAGACAAACCACCCAAAGAGGTAAAGGCGGGTGCACCTATGCCTGGTTGCTAAGAGAACCAACACTTGTCCCTGCAAAAAAAAAGCACTTACAGTTGATGCTCCCAGTATTAACATATGTAACAGCATCACAGGCAGCAGAATACCTTCGTTTGGTTTTGCTATATTTGAAGGTCCTGCTCTAGTTTGTGTTGCATTTGTGTAATGTGGTTAATCTAAAGGTTTTTTATGTCGGGGTTTCTACTATCCCTTCTTTAGGGGGCTCTGGCGATGTGGGCGCTTTTGGATAAACGTGAACAGACATGCTTTTTAAAAAAAAAAAAATAATTTAGTAATGTATATCTTTTAATCTGTTATCTTGAATATTCACCCTGCGCATCATATATTAAAAACAAATGTACATTAAGCGTTTATCGTCATCTTTTTCTTTATCAATTTGAATGTTTATTATGTCTTTAACAGCTCTCCCACTTCCATGCAACTGATTATCCTCTGTTGACCTTAGGTCAATCCAAAAACCATATTTCGCCGTTAAATAATCATCAAGTCTAACACTGTGAAGGTGTAGATCTTTAGACACAAGGTCTACTGTTGGACTTCTATGCCCCCCGCCTCCGAAAATTTTCTTATTTCATCAAAATGCTGAAAAGGGATTAAGCCCGCTAGCGTAGATTTGGTTAGGGCTACCCTAAATTTGTACATTGCACTTTCGTTATTTTGGGATTAATAAACTTTTCAGTTTGTCTTTTAAATGGTTCTTCATCTTCGCACAGCAATAAAATACCTTTGAGCGATATTGCTGAGACACTAAAACTAAAATTCCATATAGGGTCTCCCTTTGCTTTTAGGATGTGTAGAATGGTGAATCACTCTTTCGTAATATATTGCAAATTTTTGACTGATATTGTTGCTCAATCACCTTGCTAAGTGAGGGTTACAAAAATGTCAAACTCTAGCGCGATGTCAGAAATGCTATACTTTGCTTCGGTGTCTTCAGATTTAATAACCCGTTTGTATTCATTAAAAGTTATTCATATGACAAACTGTCTTTTAATGCTCCTTGAAGTATGGTGCATGCGCACTTAACAACAAAATCCAAGGGGATGAAAAAGCGATTTTCCATTCGCAAACTTACAGCTTCGGGCTTGTTACCGTCTTTAGCATCTGCGGCGCCTATTCTGTGTTTTTAGTGCTTCATTATTTTTGATTCCTTGAAACGCAAGATCATTCCTTTCATTCTCGCTAGCCATAGATCAAATAGGTTAAAAATAAAGTCTGCATTGTGTAAAGAAAAATATTTCTTGCCCCTCAAGTTTTATTGAAATTTCTTAACGATTGCCCCTCCCAATCTGGACAACTGTCCTGTTTGGTCGTTGATTCAAGTTCTATTTTGAAAGTAAGTCGCGCAGAGCCCGGCACAAATCACTTCATCTGCTCCTAGGTCTGGAAATTTGACAGTAAGAATTTGATCTGCATCAATAGTAGATGGATTATTTGGAACAATAATATTCCGTTTATTTCCCTTCACTCCAAAAAGGGGTCTTCAGTCTTTTATCGGGTCAAGAAATTTAACCATATGTTTGCGACATTTTTATAAAACAAAATAAAATTAATTATTTAAAACATGGCGGGAATTGAAGTTCAAGAAGATTATGATGTTTTTGATCCTGGAGACGACATGAGTGAAATGACTCCTTGATACAGCATCGCTCAGCGCTCTCATTGCGGCGTGAATTAACAGAAAATAAGGTCAATCATTTTACCAAAGTTTAGGCCAAGAACCCCCCGAATTTATAGCCCCGATGATTTTGAATTAGACAAAGATGACCATTTGTATGTGAACAAAAGATCAAGGACAGCGCGTTCCGCTTACAGATAAACGAAACCCATCAAAGTTTGTGAGCATGAATACAATTAAGACAAAGACTTAAAGCGGTCGATCAAAATCGCCTTGGCCTTGTTAGACCGAAATTAAGAGGGGGAGGCAGTTTCTAAACTTCAAAACACACACAAGATCTCCCAACAGATAGCCAAATACAAAACATAGAACTTAAAGATTTAAGTCAGGCAGCAAAACAAAATAGTAGAAGAGAAACCAGTTTATCAGAAGAAACAGCATTAAAAAAATTCTCGACCCACCGCTAGAAATAACAGCCCTTGATCGTGCTTCAAGAAACCATCAGAGACGAATTAAATAAAAGGTCTGCAAAATCGATGAACTGATGAGGGGTATAAAAAAAGAAGAAGAAAAACTCGCTGAGGGGCCCATGACGCCAACTTAGGGCGTGTGGGTTAAAGAAGAAAATAACCCAAAGAAAAAAAGAACTTAAAATACAAAAAATCAGCAATAATAAAAGAGTTGTCTACTTACCCAAAAACAATTACGATCTCAACAACCAGAATAAGAGAAACTATCGAAAAAATTTTATATGAAGACACAACACTAGCAGAAAAGAATACGAACGCTGTTAAAAAAGCGAGGAGTCACATTAGCAAGCGTTATAACGGCTTAGGTTTTGCAATAAGTACACTAGCGTTGGCTATTACAGGCGGGGGCGGTCCCCGGTCAGTGCCTCCATCGCCCCTCACCTCCATCTCCGCCTGATAAACATGGGTAAAAAAACAACTTGATCATCTTGCAAGTTTATTAAAAAAATTAGCCGGTAAAGCTTTTGGATGCTTTACCCGGAATATTAGGGGTGTCATTAGCTGGCTTTTGTCTACTGCAAGCAAAGTAATTTGGCTTTATGGCCGAGAACTTATGGGCATTAGTTCTCTTAATAGTTGGGTTTAATTTTTAGTAAAATAAAGACCAAGTAAAACCTAGGCCATTAATCCCAAAACAAGTGCCGTCTTTTCATATTCATGGTCATTATTTTTTTTGACTTCGTAAATTTCAACATCTTTAGGCTTTGGGCCGGGGATTGGATGACTTATTCTTGGAGGGTCATCTTGTTTTTTTACTGCTTTAAAAAATTCTGGCTCAGAATTTTTGTCGTTTTTTCCGACCTTCTGTTCAAATTTCCAGCCACAAGGATTTCATTATTGTAGTTTATTATTTTGCCTATCTGGGGCCTGAGGTCAGAAGGCAGCATGTATAAACCAGTGCCAACAGCAAAGTCTACTTTCGATCTTGCAAATTGTAAAACAATTTTGGGACCTTTTTAAAACTTGAAGGTAAATCACTGTAGACTTAATGGCGTCCTCTAAATTTGCTAAGTATTGTTTTTGTGCATCAAAACCAGTAAAGGGTCAGTTTATGCTCGATCTTGCCTGTGCTTGCGAAACCCAGCAAACACCAAACGTAAGTACGAAAGAGTCGTTTATTCGTTTTTAAATTTCCCGCTTTAGTTAGGCCCCTTTGAAGCGTCTAAGATAAATGTTGTCCATGCGTTTTATGCTCTTGCTCTATGGACCCGAGTGAACAGCTGTGCCTGAAGAGAAAGATGTTAAGGAGGATTCCAGTCATAGTTATACTTTCTGTGCACGCCCCAAAAATAAGGGTGCCTAGACCATGATTAAGATCCAACTTTTTTCTAAAGTCTGTCGTGGCCTTAATATTGAATCGTTACAGATCCTTTCAAAAGCCTTCATGTCTATTCTGTTGCTGAATGATTTAAACGGTTTGTCATTCGGTAATGGCGCTTGCAGTTTTAGTCAAAATACGCCTGAAGGGTAATAAAAATGAAATCTGTACACTGACCTCACCAAAGGATCAGGATGATTTAAGTGATCAGCATACGACACTCCACACCCAGTTGATGCACAAAACACAGCAAAGTTTAACTGGTTTTTGATAAAACTGCATCGGATGACTAAACCACACTTTCGGGATGTGCTCGTTTTTAATAGGGGGGTTAAGATATCTGTTTAATGGAGTACTCACCTTTACTTGAAAGGCGTCAGACTGAGTCACAGAAAAGTCAAGAGTATCAGTTGTTATGTTTTTAAGATTGTAGTGCGGCCCAGCAGAATATTTTGCATCATATAAATTTTAATGCACTCATTTTTATTTCGTTTTAAAAATTTTGTAACAATAACAACTCAAGACCGTCCTTCGTTTTTAGAACATGCTATTGATAACGATTGCGGGAAACAGAACGGTCGCACTCCATGAAATTTTTACAAAGTCGTATGGTTTAATATAAGTGAATCCAAGAAATAATAAGATTAAAAAATATTGATAAGCAGGAAAATTAGTTAGCAATTAACAATACCTGATGGTTATTACGGGTTTTGTTCGCTAAAAAAAAGCAATGAGTAACTTTAACATAACTCTCAAACTTAACAATGCGATCTGAAAACAATGTTGACCTTCAAACCTGAAGAAGAAGAAGTAGGTTTCATTTTTGATGGCGAAACTAGCTAAAAAAGTTAGGCTTTACAAATAACAACAAGCAATTTATAGTTTTAGAGTTTCGCCCCAAAAAACTACTATGAGGGGGAAATCCGCTCGATCTTGCTTCATTCATTATCTATTTCATTTTGGGGACACACTGATAAAACTTTTTGATGGGAAGTTTTGGCCCCCAAAACCTTTTTTTTTA
>JAFLJL010003198.1:0-21120 GCA_018398815.1 Conus ventricosus | reverse complement strand
ACTTGGACCGATACAATGTTTCTTATGTTCTAGCGCGGCTGAACTGATGGCATTCTTGTAAAACCATTTTCTTTCTACAGAATTACTTGTTTACTTTTATGCTTTGAAGAACTAATGTGGGTGCGCGAATCAATGTGTAATGTGGTAGCCCCGCTGGTGAAAACATTAGTATAAGTCAACATATTTTTGTCTGTGATCACCTATTGTTGGGCTGTTCTTGACACTTTAATTGGGGTATTAGATTTGTTTCTCATCCCATGTGTATCATTAACAGTTATATGGTTTGTATTGTTTTCTTCAAACTGCTCAATAGAATCTCCACGCTAACAGGTAAGGACATCCCACTAAAAGTTTAGATCATTGATGTAAAGGGTGATAGTAGAACACTCTCGTCTGCGTTAATTAGCAACGTGAATGCAACCTTGCGAGAACACACCACAAAAAACATATGTTGTCCTGTATTCTTTATGTTTAGGAACTGGTCTTTTTGCGACTAATGCGGGGGCAGCAGAAAGTAAGACCTGCCTACAATCGGCGCATACTTAGACGTTTTTTAATCTGATCTCTAGACTTTCTATCGCCCTCTGACAACCAAGCCTCTTCATTTTGGCTTCTTCAGTCAAGCGGCCACATCAAAACTGTGTAAGTAGTTCGATCTGCCCAACCGGGTGTTAAGTCATTAGAGGAAAGAATAGTCTCTGTTGTTTAGTATGATACCCAGACTTCTAGATTTTTCCTTCTCCATTTATTGTTACATAGGTCGATTAAAAAAACAGCTAACATTACTTTAAAAACTGGCGGGTCTATTGTTAGTTTTAACCCGAACTTGAGAAATAGCATGAGCAACGCTTGCCCTAGACGCTTGCTGGGATCAATGCTTCATAAATCAATATCATTCAGTGCTCTTGATAAACGCTCTCCCTCAAGCTTCCTTTCAAACAATTCGTCTTGTCCTACCTATAATCTTACCAGTTGATTTTTCTTTTCTAACTCAAAATATTTAATAAATTATAAAAAAATTCTTAGATCAGAATCAATATCAAACGGTTCTTTTTGTGCTTGGACTCATAAACCTCAAGTATAAACACCCCTTTGGCGTTGTTAATGTGAGCTGTTTAGAACCAGATTAATGTTTCAGTTTACTATTTTAACATTCCTTTTATATCTGCTCGCGTCTGGCAGTTAAGGAAAAACTTGCCCCTCGCCTTTCTTTGAAGAAATCAAACTTTTTGGTCTTTTAAAGTCTCAAAAATCGGCCTGTAAACGACTAAATTCCTTCGTCCGTGATGTTTGATTCAACAAGCGCTTTATTTATTTGTCAGTTTAAAAAAAACGAACTAAGTTTAGCTGTTATTAGCTGAACCATAGCTGTGTGCTTTTGGAGTTTTAAGTTTATAATTTTTTGCCAGCAGCACTTACAGCTAATGAACACATGCCCAAGAGCTAAAGCAAACCCGCCTGGAGGTAAAGCTGCGGGTGCGCAACACCTGTAGCAAAGAGACCTACACATGTCCTGCTGATAGTGGCACTTATATTGATGCTCCAGTATTAACTCTGTTAACGGCATTAAAGGCAGGCAGAATCCCTTCTTTGTTTTGCTGTATTTTTGCAAAAGGTCCTTCTCTAGTTTTTTTGCTTTGTGTAATGTTGTTTAACTGAAAGGTTTTTATGTTTGGGGGGTTGCTACTATCCCTCATTTGGTGGCTCTGTAGGCACAATTGTGATAAACCGAACAGACAAGAGCTTTTTTAAAAAAATTAAAAATAATTTAGTAATTGTATATCTTTTAATCTGTTATCTTGAATATTTAGCTGCGGCATCAGATACGCAAGAACGCGTTTAGTGGTTTATATCGTCCTCTTTTACTTTTATCAATTTGAATGTTATTCCGTCTTTATCAGTTCTCCTTCACCCACTTCATCCCCCATGCAACTGATTATCCACTCGATCTTAGTCCAATCCATAAACCATTTTGTTGTTAAATAATCATCAAGTCCTACCATTGTGAAGGTTTAGATCTTTAGAAACAAGTCTACCGTTGGATTTCTACAACCCCTCCCACCCCCAAACAATTTTCTTATTTTCATCAAAATGCTGATAAGGATTAAATCCCGCTAGGTAGATATGGTTAGTGCTACCCCAATCGAACATTTTACTTTCCGTTATTTTAGGATTAAATAAACTTTTCACTTCCTCTTTTGAATGTTTCTTCATCTTCACACAGCAATAAAATACCTTTAAAAAAAACAAAAGGGGGGGGGGGGGGTAGCTTTAAGAAGCGATCGTGCTGCGCCCTAAAACTAAAATTCCATATATTGTCTGCCCTGCATCTTGGGATATGTTGTATGATGAATCACTCTTTCGTAATAAGATTGCTAATTTTTGACTGATATGCTGCTCAATCAGCCGTGCTAAATAGGGTTGCTAACAAAATCAAACTCTACGCGATGTCAGAAATGCTTGTACTTTGCTTCGTGTCTGAGATCTGATAACACGTGTGGTATTCATTTAAATTATTCATATGACAATCTGTCTTTTTAATGCTCCTAGAAAGTATGGGCCGCATGCGCACATAACGGAACTCAAAACCAAGGGGATGGAAAAGCGATTTCCATACGCATAACTACAGCTACATACTTTTTGGCTGTCTTTAGGATCTGCGGCGCCTATTCTATATGTTTTTGTGCTTCTTCATTTTCGATTCCTTGAAACGCTAAGATCATCCCTTTCATTCCCGTTAGCCATAATCAGAATAGGTTAAAAATATGTCTGCATTGTGTAAAGAAAATATTTCTTGCCCCTCAAGATTTATAGAAATTTTCTAACGATTGCCCGTCCCAGATTCTGGACAACTGTCCCCAGTTGGGGTCTGGTTGGCTGATTCGATTACTATTTTAAAAGTAAGTTTGTGCAAGGCTATGCACAATCACTCATCTGCTTCCTATTCAGAAATTTGACAGTAAGAATTTGATCTGCATCAATAGTAGATGGATTATGTGGACCAGGAAATATTTCCGTTTATTTCCCTTCACAGCCAAAGGGCCTCTTTCAGCCTGTCTATGGGGGCCAAGAAATGAACCATATGATTTGCGACATTTTTATAAAACAAAATAGAAAGTTAATTATTTTTAAAAACATGGCAGGAAATTGAAGGCGAAGAGATAAATGATGTTTTTGATCCTGGAGACGACATTAGTGAAATGATCCCATTGATACCACATCGCTCAAACGGCCTCAATGTGGCCATGAACTAACAGAACCTAAGTCATATCAATGTACCAAGTTTAGGTCTAGAACCTCCCGAATTTATAGCCCCTGATTCTTTTGAATAGATCAAAAATGTGCCATTTGTTGTGAAAAACGGATCAAGGACAACCTTGTTCAGCTTACAACATAACCAGACCACCATCAAAGTTTTTTAAAAAAGAGTACAATTAGACAAAGACTCGGTGTGAGCGAACAAAATCGCCTTGGCATTTCTAAACACAATTAGATAGGGATGCAGTTTTGCCTAAACTGTCAAAACACAAACAAGAACTCCCAACAGATAACCAAAGCAAAACATGGAACCTTAAAGGAATAAAATCAATCGGCAGACGAATTAAAAAATGCAATAGAAGCAGAAACCAGTTTTTTCAGAAGAACAGCATTAAAGAACTATAACACTGACTCACCCCGCTACATGCGAGAAAAAGCGGCCCTTGATCAAGCTTTAAGAAGCATCAGAGGCGATTAACAAACAATTTAGCAAACGGGTTGACATAGGTGAGCATATAAAGAATAGAAAAAGAAAAACTCGATGAGCTATGACGCCAACTTAGGGCAATGATATTAAAGAAAAATAACCAAAGACTAAAAGATCTTGAACAATAGAGATCATCAAGACTAGAAGTGTTTGTCTACTAACCGAGAACAATACGAACTCAAGTGGAGCAGAATAAGAAAAACTATCCAAAGAATGTTATATGAATACACAACGCTAGCCAAAGAATACGAACACTGTTTAAGAGAGCAAGGAGTCACTAGCAAGCGTTATAACAGCCTTAGGATTTGGGGCAATAATACGCTGGTGTTGGCTATTACAGCGGCGGTGGTCCAAAGTTCAGTGCCTCTCCACCACCATCCGACCCCCTCCCCCTGATAAATCATGGTTCAAAAAAACAGCTTGATCATCTTGGCGGGTTTATTAAAAAAATTAGCCAGTAAACCATGGACCTTTAACCGGGTATATTAGGGGGTGTCGTCAGCTGGCTTTTGTCTACTGCGGGCAAAGTAGTTGGCTTTAATGGCCGAGCACTTATGGGCATTAGTTCTCTTAATAGTTGGGCTACTATTTAGTAAGATAAAGACCAAGTAATCCTATGCCAGTTAATACAACAACAAGTGCTGTCTTTTCATATTCATGGTCATTATTTTTGACTTCGCGAACAGAGCCACGTCTTCAACAGTCTTTGGCTTTGGGCCTTGGGGATTGGATGACTTATTCTTGGGGGTTATCTTGTTTGGTTACTGCTTGCAATATTACTGGCTCAGAATTTATTTCGTTTTTTCCGACCTTCTGTTCATTGCCTGCCACAAGGATTTCATTATTGTAGTTTATTATTGTGCCTATCTGGAGTCTGAGGTCAGAAGGCAGCATGTATAAACCAGTGCCAACAGCAAAGTCTACTTTCGATCTTGCGTATTGTAAAACATTTTGGTACCTTTTTATACTTGAAGGTAAATCAACTGTAGAATAATGGCGTCCTCTAATTTGCTAAGTATGTTTTTTGTGCATCAAAACCAGTAGAAGGATCAGTTATGCTCGATCTCGTTTGTGCTTGCGAACCTAGCAAAACACCAAACGTAAGTACGAACAGAGTCGTTTATTCGTTCTAAATTCCTGCTTTAGTTAGGCCCTCAGATATGTCTAAGATAAATGTTGTCCCATGCTCTTTTATGCTCTTGCTCTATGGACCCTAGGTGAACAGTTGTGCTTGAAGAGAAAGATGTGTAAGGAGGATTCCAGTCATATTTATACTTTCTGTGAACGCCCCAAAAATAAGGGGTGCCTAGACCATGATTAAGATCCAACTTTTGTCTAAAGTCTGTCTTAACATTAATATTGAATTCGTTACAGATCCTTTCAAAAGCCTTCATGTCTACTCTGTTGCTAAATGGATTAAACGGTTTGTCATTTGGCAATGGTGCTTGCAGTTCAGTCAAAATACGTCTGAAGGTGTAATAAAAATGAAATCTGTACACTGACCTCACCAAAGGATCAGGATGATTTAAATGATCAGCATACGACACTCCACACCCAGTTGATGCACAAAAAACAGCAAAGTTTAACTGGTTCTGATAAAACTGCATCGGATGACTAAACCACACTTTCGCGATTTAGTCTTTTTTATAGGGGGGTTAAGATATCTGTTTAATGGCGTACTCACCTTTACTTGAAAGGTGTCAGACTGAGTCACAGAAATGTCAAGAGTATCAGTTGTTATATTTTTAAGATTGTAGTGGCGGCCCAGCAGAATATTTTGCATCAGTATATTTAAATGCAGTCATTTTTATTTCGTTTAAAAAAATGTTTGTAACAATAACAACACAAGACCGTCCTTCGTTTTTAGAACATGCTATTGATAACAATTGCGGAACCAAAACGGTCGCGCCTCCATGAAATAATCTACAAAGTCGTATGGTTTAATATAAGCGAAGCCAGGGAGAATAATAAGGTTCTAAAAGTTGACAAAACAGGGGCCAAAGTTAGCCAGTTAACAATACCTGATGGTTATTACGGGTTTTGCTCACTAAAAGAAGCAATGAGTAACTTTGACATTACTCTCAAACTTAACAATGCAAATCTAAAAACATTGTTAACATTCAAGCCTGAAGAAGAAGGAGGTTACTATTTTGATAAAGAGCTAGCTAAAATGTTAGGCTTTGCAGCTGACAAATTTTAGATTTAGAGTTACACCAAACAAAACTACTTATGAGGGAGAAAATCCGCTCGATCTTGCATTACATTCATTACTCTATGTTCATTTGGACGAGCTAAGCACTGATGAAAACTTATATGATGGAAGGCCCTCAACTGTTTTAAGAGCTCTCTTCCGTCAGGGAAAGCTGCATATTGCGATTATGAAATTATACAATTCCCTAATTTACAGTTTAAAAGATTAGTTTGTGGAGGGTCGGATCATTTAATATAAAAATCAAAGACAAAGCAGGAAAAGTCGTGAAATGTGATAACCTGCACATTGTTTTGGAAATAAAATAATAAACTGTACTAAAAAATGTCGCGGGACCAGAAGAATCCGGAGTTACATTAGCGCCTGTGAGGTGTATAACTTTAGAATTAAAAGACCTTGCAGACGTTGCGGACTTTGAACAAAATGGTGAGATAGGCGCTTTGTATGGTTTTGAGTACACTAAAGATGGTGATTATAAACGCAAAGAGGTTGGCGACAACAAAAAGTTTCCTAAACTAGAACAACTGCGCAATCTAGAGGCAAATAATGTTGGCCAGTATGAATATAAAATAGTTCGAAAACCTGACCTCAAATGGCACTTGGAACCATATTTAGAATGGACATAAAATTTGAATTCATAAGCCCATTTACATTTTTTAGCCGTCAAAAAAGTTTCAGAAAAGCATTCAACTCTGGCCCTTTACATGTAAGTCTTATGCCGGACGACAATAGTCGGAAAGAAATTGAAATAACGCTGTATGGGAAAAAACAGTACATCCTCCACAGAAAAGAAACAGTTTTAAAAAAAGCTTCTACAAAATTACAGTTCTTTCCAAGCAGAAAATTAGGAGACACGTTCACAATAATATTTGAAATTTCTGTCTTTAAAGATGTGGAGAGGGATGGGGTTGTGGGCGATAGTGACGACCTTATAAAAGGAATTAATATTAGCTGGCAAAACTTAGACGTTAAACGCCTTAAAGTTACCATCGTGTTCTTCACAATGGTGAGGATATTAAGGTTATAACAACAAGCAACAAAATCACTGTTGACTTAAATAGAAACAATCTTACAGAACTGAATTGGATTATCTTACACATTTAGGCCTTATAGGGTTTTATTATACTGAACAAGTTTTGACAGAGAGTATGATAAACATAATAACTGAATTAGATTAAATTCTGCTATAAAACCATGGAGCAGTTAAACTTTATGACAAAAACTCCTCATTGCTCATTGATTTTGTGGGCAGACTGGTTGTGGAAAAAACAATATTTGTCCTAGACCTATTACAAACAGTTTATCACTATAATTTTTGATCATATTGTGATTTTCTGCCAACACTTAAATGGAACAAAGCATATCATGATAGAAGGTTTATATGGACAGATGATGAAATATATTTAGTTTGATCCTAGCAATAAACTGAGTGAGTGTTTAGAACAGTTTTATAGACTGTTTGAAGGAACGCAGACACTATTTATTATAGATGACTGTTGGGCAAAAAAAGACATAGTTAAAAAAAAAAAACTTTGTCAAAATAGTTTTCAGGGGAAGACACGGGGGATAAGTGTGTGATTTTATGTCAAAATTAACCATTTTAAAAGATTTGGGAACAGTTAAAGTGTGTGTTTTTCACATGAAAGACAGAGACCATTTGAAAAATTTTTGCGCGAAAATGAGTTATTGAAAATGATCGGGAAAAACACAGGATTAAGAAAAACTGAATCTGAAAAGTTTAGTAAATTAGTATTGAAAACGGATAACCCTAACGTATGTTTTTGTGGGGTCGTTATTTTTTGGTTATTGAACTTACTTGTCAGAGAACGGGGAAAGGGGGTTTTTTATCATTTCCCCGAAAATTTGTTTGAGGGCAAAAGTGGGTTAGAAGCCCCCTTTTTCCCTGTTCCTCTGGACATTTTTTTTAACATGCTTTTCCAGATTCTTCGGTTTTCCCTTATTTTTTAAAATCAAAAATTTTTAAAATTTTCATTCGAAGACAATTAAAAAAGGGCGCCCAGATTGCTCGGCAAAATCCCTTTTTAGAAAAAATATGGGCTTTCAGCCCAAGGGTTTGTAATGAATAAAACATTAATTTTTGTGATTTTATGACCCCACATAAAACTAGTAGGTTCTGGGTATTCTGATTTAAAGAATTTACACAATAAAAAAAAATGAGATTGACCAAAGGGAGGAAAGGGGGAAAAAAACTCACAACAAAACATTTCACCCACAAAAGGTAACCAAAAGAAAATTATCACGTTAGCACCCGGCTACATTTGTATTGTTATTTGTCGAGCTTTTGTAAATCAGTTTTTTTTATTATTTAGGCATTTACTACTTTTAGTTTTTATTATTGTTTTTGGCGAGGTTTTTACATTTTGTTGTTTTTGTTGATTTGTCGGGCATTTTCCAAAATTTAAAATTATACAGCCCTCAGTATGAAAATGTCCCATCACCGGGTAATTTTTTTGCTTGCTTCCCCATGAAAACAGTCATGTCGGTCTTTTAATCATATAAAAAAAAGGGTAGGACTAAGATACAAACCCTGCTTCAAATTTTAAAACATAAAAATAACCGTGAAAAAAGATTTACCAACTAATATATCTAAAGTCACCACATTAATTACTAACATAGATTTTTCATGGTTACATACTTCTCAAATTTTAAACAATGCCTTTAATTTTAACCCATTTTGTGAGTATGATTGAACAAAAACCTGCCTACCACAGAACGCGCCTACGAAATCGTAAATGTTAATTCGGCACTGTCTTCACATGCTTCATTCTGTATGTAAATAAAAGAAATGACATATAACTGGTGGGCCCCCCTCTATGTTCCCGGCCTGAGAGGACCACCCTCTTTTTCTTTTTCCCCTACTCCTCCCAAACCCTCCAAACCCTTTCCCCCAACCCCACCATCTTCACCATTTTGTCTGTCACCATTTATTTACAAAATCGGCAAACCCCTTTGTCTGCTGTTATTCATTTACATTATTAAACTTTTTTAAACCATCATTCTAGAACAACAAAATTCTAACAAGATCTGGAAAACAGGCCTTCCCGTCTTGACACCAAGACCAAGGTCGCGCAAAAAATAAATTTTTTAAAAGAGGGGGTTAGTTACCGCCAATGACATGACAAAAAAAAGCACTGACAAACCAAGCATTTCAACCTCTTGGGGCTTTTCCGGCTATTCTCCCCCCGGTTTTTCCCCCCACATGGCAACAACAATGTCATTTTTTCGTTCTTTGTTTTATCCCCAAAAAGTTAAATGTGATTTTTTTTTTTTTTTGCCTAAGAAGCCAAGAGGGTTTAAAGCATCATGTCTTTTCATGTGCTTTGTTTGTCAAAAGTCATTGGGGGTAACTAAAACCCCCTCTTTCAAAATTTGCTTCGCTCCCCCCGTCAGTCACCATTTGAAAAATCGATAATTGTTTGGTTGGTTTGGGTTAACCCCCCCCCCCCCCCCCCCTCTCTTCTCCTCTCTCCTCTTTTTTTCCCCTCTTCTTCCAGACTTATGTTTTACCCCTCTTCTTATTGTAGTTTGTCTGTGCCAATTTTTTTTTATATTTTTCCCCCCCCCCTCCTCCCTCCTCCTCCTCCCCTTTCTCCTAGTCTTTTTTCTCTCATCTCTTCTTTTTCTTCCTTCTTCTTCTTTTTTTCTTCTTTTTCTTCTTCTTCTCTTCTTTTACCTTTTTTCGCTCTCCTTGTGTCAAGCTCCCCTCTTTATTCTGTGTTCCAAATCCCCCCCCCTCTCTCTCTCTTTTTTCGTTTTCCATCCCCCCCCTCTCCCCACACTTCTTTCCCCATTTTAAATTTGCATTCTTTATTTAAATTGCCATGTATTCATTGTTGTTTATGAGTTTATATGCAGTTCGATGCAATGATTTCTACCATGTATTTATTGTTTGAGGCTGGATGGAAAAAAGCCACTGACTGGTGCTTATTCTTTTCCCTCATTAAACAACATTTCGTTCGTTCGTTCGTTCGTTCGTTCGTCTCTCTCTCTCTCTCTCTCTCTCTTCTCTCTCCTCTCTCTCTCTCTCTCTCTCTCTCTCTCTCTCTCTCTCTCTCTCTCTCTCTCTCTCTCTCTCTCTCTCTCTCTCTCTCTCTCGGACATAAAATTTGTGACTATCAGTGACCATGCCTGTGGACAACGTGCGATTTCGGGCAAGTTGTGGCCTGTTCCTTGGCACGTTTCTGAACTTCATGGCGAAGCGTGTCAAGTTCGTGTTGAAAATGCGAACTAGAGTGGTGGCCGTACGGAACAAACTGCAGGGTGTGTTATTCGTGTTTGTCGCTGCATACCTCTTATGCTGTGGCGATGTGGAAATGAACCCTGGGCCTACAGACAACGAGTCCCGCACAGAGGAGGCTGCTGCAAACAGTGAAGCAGTGACTGAATCCAGCAGTGACAGGATTACCGTGACTTCCCCTTCCAGCTCGCCGCAGACTCAGGTTTCACTCCTGACGTAGCATCACAGATACTGGACACCCTCAGACTTCAAAGTGAGAGGTTCGAATCTATTGTCAGTCGTTTGTCCAGCATGGAAAGTAATATAGGCGCCATCAGATCTGGACATCGGACTGGTGAGAAGCAAGTGTGAGGAGATTGGGAGACGATGTGACAGCCTTGAAAAGAATATACAAGAGATTGCTTCGTCCTTAGATGAAACCAGAGAAGACGTTGGGGATTGTTTAGGCAGTGTGCGAAAATGAAAAAGGATTCCGGAAACTCACCTCCAGTGTCGAAAAAATGAAAAGTGAAATGGACTGTTTGAAAGAAAATCATGACAGACTGGAAGGTTTCTCACGTCGAGATAACCTTCGCTTCTACGGTGTGCCTGAGACGGCGAAGTCTGAAAACTATGACACTTGTGCCAGACTGATCGCCGATACCCTCAACAGTGTGGTAGGGGCTGATGAATGGACAACCGATGACATCGCACCGAGCTCACAGGGTAGGGGAGAACAGAGACGGCCGCCCCAACCAATGGTGGTAAAGTTTAGTCAGGGGGAAGAAAAGATGCAGTGATAAGCCCGGGGTTTTTTTTCAGAGAAAGACTGAAAGCAAAAAGGTGTGACAGTGCCAACGCCCTGACCAAAACAAAAAGCAGTATTGTGGCAGAAGCCAGGAAGGAGGGGAAAGGGGGCCTATTTTAAAGAGAGGCAGAGGTTGGGGAAACCCAAAACCCCCCACCCCAAACCTTGCGGAGGTAGCGGGGGGGCGACCACGCCGACGCGATCCCAGAAAAACCTTTTCCCGAGGCCAACGCCGATCCCCGGGGAACCGGCAGCTGACAGCGCAACAGGGGGCAGGGGCACGGAAAGTACGGGGAAAGCAGAGAGGGGTTCCCCTGCGCTCAACGGGGTCGCCATCGACCCTGCACGGGCGCACGGGTGTGCGGGTGGAAAAGGTGGGGGGGACGAGGTGGCGTGGGACGGCTCTACACCGCTTTTTGTCCCCCCCCTGTCAAAAAGAGCCCTCCCAATGACGAAACCCCCAGGCGAACTACACGGACGACACACGGTGGGACAGGCCGGTCATCTTGAGGAAGTGAATTTTTTTTTTTACAATGTGGAAAACTTGACAGTAAATTTTAATGACTTTTTTTTCATGGATTACATTTCGCTTTTGATTTGCGTGCTTGCAGATTTTGTGGATGTTTTTTGATTTCAGTAATATTCTTCAGACTTTGTTAAGTTTACTGCTCCACAAAAAAAATTGTCACATCAGGAAGACTTTTGGTGGCGTTTTCTTTTAGTGCGCAAATTTTTTTCCAGAATATTTCAGTAGTCAATTTTAAATTTGTGAAAATGTTGTGCCATACGGATTGACAATGTTATTTAACTCGGAAAAGGATGTGTTTTTGTTCGCATTTATGTTCCTGAAAATGGCCCTTTACAATTCAAGGGAAAATCAAAGATGGGATTGTAAACTTGAAGAATGATCTTGCGGTACAAAAAATAAAAAACGAAATGTTTTGAAAATGGGGGGCCCCTCAATGCAAAAAACGGAAATTGAAAAAAACCAACACCGAAGTGTGACTATTCTCACCTGATTTGATGATACGATTGTTGACTGATGTGTTTTTGCAAGATTTTCAAAAGATGATTTAAAAAAAGTTTGGTAATCATTTTGAATTTTTATGTTTTGATAAACTGTGTCTATTTAAACGGTTGTGGGAATGGGTCTGCGGGGGATTTTACGTATGTTTCCCCTCACGCTTGTGTGATTTATGTATATGTCCGGGATATTTTTTACGCAACATTGAAGTGAATGTCGGGCCCGCATTGACTCCTGGCTTACCATTAAATTTCAGTGGCAAATTTTGGCGGGAGTGGAAAAGCCAGCTGAAGGAACAAGGTGGGAAGAAGGTTTGTGTGGTAAAGGATTTTTTAGTTTTTTTGAAGGGGAATTAAGTTCTCATAATTTGAAAAACCCTCAAAATGCTCCAAGCTATGTACAATGTAAATATTTCCATTGAACTCTTCGTAAAATCATTTTGCAGCGCTGCTTCTTGCATTGAAAAAAAAGGGAAATAAGAAAAAAAAAAAAACGACGGGTTTGACAAGGAATGTGATCGAAAAAAAGAAGGCAGTTGGGGGGTCACTATGGAAATTTAAACGAGCTCAAAAAAAATACGTGCGAAAAAAAGAGAAGAGTACGAAAAAGAAAGAAAAAAATAAAAAATTTTTGTTAAAAGGAAAAAAAATGAATTTGCCAAAAGGAAATTAACCAAATTATCAGTCGATTAATGATCCAAAGGTTTTTTGGCAAACTTTTCGTCAGTCAATAGAAAGTCGCCTATAAAACTCCATTACCATTGAACGGGGCAAAACCCATTTTTACAAGTTTTAATGATGGGGATTTTTCATTTTCCCCAGAAAAAAATAGATTTTAGCCATGGGGAGAAAAAAACAGATGACTCAGTTTTTTTTTCGAGAAGTAATTTCCAGGCATGGGGTTCAACCCAGCATTGGTAATTAAAGGGGGGAAAAAAAGTTCTGGTCCTGACAAATTATTAGTGAATGTGAACACCAGTTCAAAATTATTGTTTTCTTAGTTTTTTATTTCAAAAAATTGTTTGCCTTGGTTTTTTCCCCCAGAAGACTGGTCGGATCTATAGTTGTTCCAATATATAAAAAGGGAAATCCAAACTGCCAGATAACTTCGTGGCTGCCCTAAGGGTTTTGTAAGTAAGATGATACATTTTTTTTTAAAACAAAAGACTTTCAAAGGGGGGTAGAGAAAAGAGGAAAAAATAATAGAAGAGAAGCAGGCTTCAGACCAGTTATAGTACGTGGTTATTTTCACCTATATGCGATAGTACAAAATTTTTTAAAAATTTAAAATGTATGTTGCCTTTGTGGCTTAGAAAGGCATTCGTTCTGGAACAGAAATGTTTTGGGCAGTTTTTAGAAATGGGGTGAAAGGAAAACTTTTAACAAAATTCGAAGTGTTTACGATTTTGTTTTAGCAGGTACGAGATAAATGGTTTTTCCGATACTTTTAAAGCCCAAGGGGTGAAAAAAGGATGTCTCTTTCCCCCTCTTATTTTCCTTTTCATAAAAGAATTGGGTGTGGGTTTGTCAAGCAATGGAAAAATGGGATTCAGTCATTCCGGGGGCAGTTGAAATATTTTTATTATTGTTTTCGGTCATGTTATTTTGTTTTCTGCCTGTTATTGGGCTCCAAATCAAATAAATGTCTTTAAAAAAAGGGGAGCGATTTAAAATTAAAAGTAATCTTTACAAAAAAAATGTAATGATTTTCAGAAAAGGTGGGTACTTTAATGACAGAGAAAAATGGTTTAGGAAAAAGAAGAAGTAAAAGGGAACAAACTCGTACAAATATTAGGTGGCTTTTACCACAAGTTGTCGAGTTTGCAGAAAGGGAAAAAAAAAGGGGTGATGGAAATTTTTGAATATTAAAAAGACTAAAAACTATTTATATAAATTTTTTTTGGAAGCTTTTCGATGCACAAATTCAGATCCTAACATACGCAGCTGAAGTTTGGGGGTTAGAACAAGACAGTAAACATTGAAAATGTCCACATGTTTGCCATAAAATTATTGAAAAGTACCCCTACAACATCAAATAAATTTTATATTGGGAAAGGGGGGGTATTCCCTACGCGTTACAACACGTAAAATGCATCAAATATGGTTAAAAATATCAGACCCCTGTCGGAATAGTAGGCAAGCCGAAATGCTTCTGTTTCAAAACGAATCGGTCATTTTAAATTTGGGGGACAGAAGTACAAAGACTCTATGAAATGGCTTTGGTATTGTTGGCGAACCGGGATTTTTTCCCAATATGGTTTTTTTCAAATTCAAAAGATCATTTCCTGTTTTAAAAAAAATGGCATCGAAATAATAATAACGTAAATAAGAACTTCTGTTCCTTCAAAAAAATTTTTCAGGAAAAAGGGACCCTAAGTTAGTTTTCAAATAAAAAGGCACAGAAACAGTTTTGGGCCCGATTTGGAAGGGTTGTGTTCTAAAAACTGTAAAAATGGTTTTTAAGTTTTAAAAATTTTGAAATGACAATTTTTCCCATCCTTTTGGGAAAAATTAGAAAAAGAAGAACATTTTTTGTTTCATTTTTATACTTTGCTGACAAAAGTAAAGCTGCAGTGTGTTGAATACTCGTTCTTCCCCCAAAAAAAATGCTAGCGTTGCTTCATGTTATCTAAAAAATGAATGTTGTTAAAAATGGTAAGTAATAGCTGAAGCCCCTGTATGGAAAAAAAAAAATTAGCAAAATACCGGTTAAATAAAGGGTGATCCAATGTGGGATGTTTTGGGGGAGGGGGTGTGGGGTGGGGGAAAAGGGGGGGGGAGGGGAAGGGAAGAGAAAAGGAAAACCCTTTTTCGGGCCACCTTCGCCCTCAACCGTTTTTGGGGGAAAGTGGGGGCCCAAAAAAAGGTTTTCCTGTTCTCTAAAAGTAAGACTTCAAAAACCCAAAAAAAAAACGTTTACTACAAAAATTTTTGAGGTACGTGGGGAAATAACAGTGGTGAACACATTCCCCCTGAAACGTAGGGGGGAAAAGCGACAGTCTTGAAAGGCCCCCCTACACAAACGGTTGCGTTAAGCCTTTAATTGTAAAATTTTCGACCGCCCCGGTCCGCACTTAGAATACCCGAGGCCCATTAGGTTGACACCCGATAATTAATTTGTGAGTCGGGGTTTGCTGGCAAGGGGTTTCCCTGTACCCATAGAGATTTAGAACAGCGCCCCCCCCAACGCCATCATTTATTCACGGCTTTTTAAAACAGACGGTTTTGTTTGTTCACAGAGGGATTCTTGCAAGGTTTATTGTGTTTTATTTTAAATGTATGGCGGAGTATTTAAACAAAAAAAATCGGGGCCTATTGCTTTAACTTCTAAACCCAAAAAGGGAAATATTGTTTTTTGGAAGGGAGGAAAAGAAAAAACAGAACCTACTATTGATGAACTACACAAGCACCTTGAAAGCTTGTTAATTCAAGGCAGAGATTTAGCCGATATATTTGAAAGAGATGTTGTTAACTTTGAAAAGCTTTTAACTTTTGAAGAAATGATTCTATTCAAAAAGCCCCAAATGTTCAGTGACCGGTGTACTACCTAGTAGTTCAGAAAACTTCTCCACCTTGTGGTGTACTACCTAGTAGTTCAGAAAAACTTCTCCACCTTGTGGTGTTTGTGACACAACGGCAAAGCAGACGACGCGGAACACGACTCGGGCTGGGCCCAGACAGGGCTGGTGTTGTTACTGGCTAATTATAGTGGCGTAGCACTGTTCGCTAACTGCCCTCTGACAACTGCTCTGCAAGGCTCTCAGTGAACGCCACAAACACATGACGCGGACTTAAAAATAGTAACGGTTTTGCAAAACTAGGCCAATCGGCAGACTCGCCTGATTGACCTACAAAGCCCTCTCTAACGTGCGACTGTAAGACCACAGCAGGCCTACCGCTAACGTGGTCGGCGCAGTGTGGTCTAGTGGCATTTCCCATTCACTTTCCTACAAGCACTGTCCTGTCTATTGGCGTTTGTTGTTTGTTGTTTGTTTGTTTGTGTTTGTTTGTGTTTGTTGTTTGTTTGTGTGTGTGTTTTGTCCTACCCCACGCATGCACACCCCCCACCCCACTCCACCCGCCCACCCCACCCCCCACCCCACTCCACCCGCCCACCCCACCTCCCACCCCACGCATGCACACACTCAAGTTCCTTCCCAGTTTATAACTTAAGTTACCCCAAGTTACTTTTAATTTTTAACTTAAGTCACCCCAAGTCACTTCTAAGTTCTCACTCAAGTTGTCCTCAAGTCATCCACAAGTCATCCACACGTTCTTACTCAAGTTAACCTAAGATCATAACTAAGTCATCCTCTAAGTACAACCAAGTTCTTAATAAGTTCTTGATCAAGTTCTTACCAAGTTAACCTAAGATCATAACTAAGTCATCCTCTAAGTACACCTAAGTTCTTATTTGGGTTATCTTATAATTATCAAAAAAACAAGACAATCTATGTTTTTATCTTAAATAGTAGATGTCTAATATAGTACACACACGCCTCAAAAAAACGCGTCATCGTTGAGGATGTCTTGCTCAGCGTTTCTGCGCGAGATCGGTCAGCATAGATCTTAATGAAGGTCTTACATCCTAAGCAACCGCTTGATTACAATTCTGGTCTATGGAAATGTCTTTTATAGACTCCATGTCTTTATTTATTGACTTTATCATTTTATAATACGCCATGATCTATTTTTATTAAAAAATTTAAAATTAAGTTCTTAAATATTATTGCAATTATAAATGGATCAAAATGATGCTTTTTTTATTGGCGGTTTTGGCGTGCTGTTGTCTTTTTTCTGCATTTAGTGTTCAGATTTTTTGATTGCTTTTGTTTTTGTTGCCATTGGTTATATATTTTATAACCGTAATAACTGCCCCCAACAGCAGCAATGGCGCCAAAATGGCACAGTTTTAAGTTCAATATTCCATCAAGACTTTGGTGCTGTAGGTCTTGTATCACATGAGTTTTTATAGCGGGCATTGAATCAACTTGTTCTGGCGCTGGCGGGTGTTATGTTTTCATGATGAGTTATATTCTGTAACATTAATTTTTTTTGTCTGTTCCACTCTGCTAATTTTTTCCTGCTTTAACACCCCCGGGAAAGAGGATGCTTTTCACTGGTTCCCCCCTGATTCAGTGTTTTCTGCTAAATTTTCTGGCTTGGTTACTTTCTCCACCTGATTCAATGTTTCCTGATTCTGATGATTTTCTAGCTCGTCAATTTGAAGGGAAACAAAATCTATATGTTTAAAAAGTTATTAATCCCATGATAATGGCGATAACAAGTTCCAAATCTGTGTATAGATCACATCCCAGAGACTCTAATGACTTTGTTAAAAAATGGATCTTGCGTTTAAATCATACTAAGATCTTGTTCAGAATCAATGGGGGCAAATCTACTGACTAGTTAGTGTACAAACTAGAACCGTTTGCCCCACCTTTTCACCATTCTAGACCCCAGCTGCGCTTCATACCTGTTTTGATACTTTAAAATGTCTTGTGGCGACATTTGTTGAATCTGTTCAATGCTGAATTCATTCCGAGGAACTGTTTTGTTTTTCCACATGCTGCCAAAGAATACAGCCTCTCCTTTTTGGGCATAATACTTGGTCATCAACTTGGTCATTCATAAGTTCAGGAAGGTTTAGGCTGCCTTGTAGCTGTAGGAGATCATCACTGTTCATGTTTTTTAATTAAAATTTTAATTATTTTATTTTTAAAAATGAGCACCGAAAAAACTGTTACCAACCTTGTATACTATTCTGCTGTTATTGGAGGCCTAAGTGTAGGATACTCAATGCTTGGTTTAAAAACTTGTTAAGAATTAAACAGCAGATCTTGGCAAACTAGACTTTGAGGATTCAGCAAAGTGATTGCTATCATTGCAGCTTCGGTTGCCACGAAAGATTTTCTAGTCAAGCAAGGAATAATTCCAGACAGATAAATATGTAAAAAAAAATACATTTATAAAAAATGGCTTCACTGTAATGATGATAGGTGGCGCTGTGGTGATGCGCTTGCTTTTTGTGGAAGTAATTTCGCATTTAGTAAATACGGGATGATGGCGAGAGAAAAAGACATAACAAAGCTATGGAGCAACTAGCAGCTGCACAAGACGCCTATGAAAGGCAGAGACTTGAGCAGTTAGATTTTATTAATGACACACTGAAAAAACAGGGGCATGCAGCTTACATATTTAAAGATGTTGATCAAGCATAAAACAATATTATCTAGTAACAGGCAAACCGGTCCAGACATTGCCCCCACCAAAAATTCAGTGACTTTTATCAACCATCAGAAAAACAAAAGATGCAAGAAATCGCGTTTATTGCCTTTGGTATGACCGTCGTGGATTTTGTTGCACATAATATTGGCTGAATAAAAAATGAACAAAATCTATTATTCGCCCAAAGGATATTGGAAGGGTATCACAGCAATACAAAAGCTAAGCCAAGCAGCGGAGTTAGTGAACAAACAGCAAAAGAATGGTTATCTAAACAAGCGATTTGGCAAATTTATTTACCAGCGCCTAGACGAATACAGAGACCGCACTTTGTGAACGCAATACCGAACGACACCCATCAAATGGACCTTCTATATTTACCCTCTGATACGATTAGACGAAAAGATTTAAGTACGCACTCACAGTCATTGACATGGCTTCAAGATACAAAGATACGGAGCCATTAACACAAAAGAGTGCTTCTGCTGTTGCTGTTGCCATACAACTGATATACCAACGAGGCCCCTTAACTTTCCCTCGCATGATTCAAGTCGATGATGGAAAAGAATTTAAAGGCCAAGTGAATCCAATTATTGTTAAAACACAGAGTTACTATTAGAAGAGGCATTCGGGCGGTTCACAGATCGCAGGCTTTAGTTGAAAACTTTAACAAACAGTTAGCCGAAAGACTTTTCTCCTACCAGTATCACAGAGAGCTTATTGACAACTCTCGCAACACAGAATGGTTTAGAAGACGCCCTCAGTTTTGCGCGCAATGAATAATGAAGAATTTAAAGGGCTAAAACCAGTACAAGCAATCAAAAGAAAAACAATAAATGTTGTTGAAGGAGAGTCTTCATCCGGCAAACTATTACCATTTGGATTGAAAGTAAGGTACCTTTATTTACCGGGGAAGCAGAAGGGGACACTCGCATCAGGGCAACCGACCCAATTTGGAGTGTTGACCCGTACGAAATAAAAAGAATTGTAAAAATGAATCCGCCCGTGTATTATTTACGGAAAACTGACACAACAAAACAACCAGCTCCTCAAAGATCTTTTGTGAAAGAAGAACTGCAGATAATTCCGCCAGACACAGTTCCGCTTTAATTAATTTGCGGTTCTCCAGTGCCCAATTGCATATGAAAAACTCTGGATTAACAAACACCCGTTTTGTGTTTGTTCTATCTAACGACTTCTTTGTTACAACAGTTGTGTTGATCTCATGTAGATTAGATCGCAGTTTTACGTTGTCATGATGAAAGTCTTATTGCCAAACAATGCTTCTTTGTAGTTGTCATGTGATATGTTTGACTGCACAACGCTGCGAGATATTCCCTTTGCTTTCTTAATGATTTTCTCCTGGCTCGAAATACTGTACATTTTTGACCTTAAACCAACAAACTCCTTGATCACCTTTCCAGATAATTCATCCTTCATCTTTCCTAAAACCTTTTTGTTAGTAATTGAATGCAAAGGCGAATCTTTAGGGTAATCAGATGTATCATACCATCCCGCATGGCCTTTAGCCACTTCGGTTTCCATGTCTTTATAGATGTCTTCAGTAGGAATATCTATAACAAAACTGTCTGTATCTGTGTAAAGTACTCTGGACTCAGGATACGAGGGCTTAAAGTTGTCATAAAGAAACTCTAACATCAAAAGCTTTGATAATTCTAAAACAGTAAACCCAATAAATACAGGTTTGTCTAATTTGTCTTTCTTTTTTTCATCATTATGCCAAAAGCTGATCATGAAATCTTCTAAAGTCCTGTAATTAGTTTTGAAGTCAGCTTAATTGCTTCGTTCTCTCTGGTGACTAATCTGACATCTTTGCGCTTGTGCGGATTCTCCATAGTCTTTCCAAAACAGCTGTTGTTCATCAGCTTGAAAAAGTCTTTTTCTGAAGCATCTGCGGATTTGGTTCTGAGATCAGTGTTCTTCATGATGTATGGTTTACATGAACTGTTCTTGATCGAAAGCAATTATACGATGGACAGCTGTTAACTTTAAACCATGTCTTAAATAAAATTGTAGAAGTCTGTAATGACAGACATAATTTTTTTTTGCCCCGAAGATTAGGACAAGTTTAGGCGGCTCTCTTGGATCCATCTTTAGACTTTCTGCTGCTAATGGATAGTCATTATGCAGGTCATGGAGTTCATGAGGATATTCTAAATCAACTTCTAGAATGAAACCACGCTGCTGATCAGGCGTTTTAAACTGCCCAACCACTTTAATGCCTTTTGAATATTATTCGGATCGCCGACCCGTGTACATTTTTAAAGTTGCGTAATGGAAGCGATTGCGCCATTGCCCATCCATACAGATTGTTTGCATCTAAATACATGAGATAGTTAGACCTTTTACTCGGATCATAGTCGTCCAAGTATTTGTTGTTTGCTTTACAGTAATGATGCGATGCCATACTAATTCCTCCACGCAATCCGTTTTCAATCATCTGAATCATTGGTAGGTCAGACAATAAATCAATCTGTACTCCAGTAAACTTTAAGAAAGCATCCCAGCTCATCCGGGCGCAGAAATGTAATGCGCAGGATCCAGGCTATAATGTTTTTATGCAGGTCTTTCTATAATTTTCAAAGACGTCCGCCAACAAACATACATCAGCCCTTAAATATGAATCATGATAGTCTCCCATCGTTTTACAATCTAACTTCTGCCACGCATCTTGAGCTTGCTGGTAATCATATCATAATTTTCCTTTCCTCTGAGACTAGAAAAGAACGCGCCTTTAGGAGGAAGTGTGTCTTCATCAAACCTTTCCCAACTGTTCATGTACTCATAAGGGTAAACGCCCTTTCTAACGAGAGTTGGGTCAAAATATCCCTTTTGGGAGGGGTGGGGTGGGG